>JAQFXP010000302.1:0-34548 GCA_034693685.1 Belba bartosi | reverse complement strand
CCTCTCCCTCTCTTTCTCTCTCTCCCTCTCTTTCTCTCTCTCCCTCCCTCTCCCTCTCCCTCTCTTTCTCTCTCCTACTTTCTTTTTTTAATATTTAATATTTGTAAACATTTGTTAATTACAAAAATATAATAATTTGTTTAACGTATTGACAACTGACTCGTTTTCATCTGAAACAAAATGTTTGAAATAAACTCAGTTTACATTTGAAAATATTTTTAAGCAGAATGTTGTAAAAGAATAAAACAACCTAGATTATTTTATGAAAATTTTAAACTTAATTTTCTTAGAATAATTCTGAAACCAAACTTAGAAAAATTTTAATTTATAATAATTTATAGATCTCAATAAAAATTAAAATAATTCAAGTTTCCATAACTCACTAAAAAGTATAATAGCTTATTTGAATAGTTAAATCTTGACTAAAAATAAACATATCAGACGTCCATTTAAATAGGCTTCTAATAGGCTTCCAGGGCTTCTCTGGAAATATTTATTAAAGAATACGAACTGAAGAATAATCTATAGTTTAGTTTAGAATTGGAATAAATAGAGTATTTTGAGACGTAATTTGAGACGTATTTTGTTTTTCAATTCTATGACAACGAGTGATAAGTTTATAAACAATAATTGAGTGATTGCTTTGATTTACGTTAATTTGGTCTCAATTTACTAATTATTTAACTGACTGTCAGTCTTAGGAGTCGATCGAATCATCAGAATCTGAGTTAAGACGAATTGTTGGCCAAAATGTTTGAGGTTTTGCATAATAGCCAATAGATTATGATTTAAGTCTAATGAGTACTAAATGAGTTAACATAAGACCTATTTGTTTGTCATTGCAATCGAACCTGTGGTCAATCGGCGGTCAATTGGTCAGTCGGCGCGGGAGTGGTTGGTGGGTCTGTCGGTGTGGTCAGTGCAGAACCCTGGTCAGTTCTTGTACACCGTTTTGATCATATTGTCGCCATTTTTCTGTATTTCTGCTTATCTTTCGTTCAAATTGTCGAAACACATCGAAAGCCAACAAAAAAAGATTAAACTTAAGACTAAACGCATTGATAATATCAAACAAAGAAAAAAACAAAATTAATGTTTAATTCATTTATTGGTTGTATTTACAGACAATTACTTTCGATTCAAATTTACTTTTACTATAATTTTCTAATATTTGGATTAAATTTATAATAATTTTAGAGAATATTATGAATAAAGTATTGCTTAAAGTATTCTCTCTCTCCTCTCCTCTCCTCTCCCTCTCTCCCTCCCTCTCCTCTTTCTCGACACAATACCAAAAACGGATTCAATGCTTAGTTCTGTCGCTGTCTTCGTATTCTGGATAAGAGGGAAAATTGGAGAACGGATTGAGTTTTGGCTCAATTTTGTCGACTTTCGACTCTTTGTCGAACTCTTTCTTCTTCTGTGCGACCAATAGGTTGTATTCGATCTCTTGAGCCGTCGGCGGATCCTTTCGACTCTTCCGAAGCCAAGCTTTGGTCAAAATAAGACATAAAATGAATCAATGAATGCAATCATTGGACCAATAGTTGACATTCGGTAATACCATTCCATTCGGGAGGCAGTGGTCGGTCCCAAAGCTCTTCATTTGGAGGTCTGAACCATCTTCTGGGCTCTGGTTTTGCGTCAAAAAGCTCTAAACATAAGACAAACCAAACATTAATTTAAACTCAATTAATGTCTTCATTGACCGAACGTTTGGTTTGGGTTTCGAAGTAATTGTTTCCCAAATAATCGCTTCCGATCTGTCGGTCAATCGATTTGGCGTTTTTCGGTTTAAGGGAATCAAAGAACCGATTGATTATAACAAAGAAAGTACTTCTTCCGCGGTATGACATCCAAACAATTCAATGATTCAATGCTTTCGTTAATTATTAATACTTTCAAAATATAAACAAAACGAATGACTCGTTTCACTAAAATAGCGCTAAATTTAAATAATATTTTTGTGTTTCAAATAAATTTTATTAATTTTTATTTAAAATATATTTATATCAAAGGAATAATATTAATTAATTAAATTATAAAAATTAAAAACTTAATCAAAATTACTTTAAATTGATTTAAAACTTTTAATTAATAAAAGGAGGGGAGGGAAGGGGAGGACGGATGGGGAGGACGGAGGGAGATGGGTTTGCCAATAAATGTTCATTGATTTTGCAAATTGACATTTGCCCTAACCTGGTAGTTTGTAAAAGTTCAAAAAGTCAGAATAAAACTGATTCAGGTTTATAATTTTACGTTTTTCTAAAATTAAACATTTAAAAAACAAAACAAAATTTAAGCAACTAAATAAAAAACATAAAAATTATTAAATGAGAAAACAATAAAAATATATTATAATCAGAGACGGGCACATCTTCTAGTTCAAAAAAGTTAATTATCAATTTAACTATCTACAAAACATACAAGAATAATAAATCGCAATGTTCAAAAACAGACCTTGGTAGACAGATATATTGCATTATACGTTTAACAAATGATACAAAATGTTAACAAAAATTTCGATTATATGTTTCCATCTCTGATTATTATAAATTAAATGTTATTACCGTATTCCCGCGCATAAACTTGTATGCCCCTATAAGAGAGTTTGATCATAATTACAAAAAAGCCCTTATGACGATATCGGCTTGCCCATATAAAGTGAGGTGAATAAAATTTTATTATAAATGCGTAAAAATAACAAAACTTTAGATATTAAAATATTAAATTCGACAAAACAACCATTATTTTAAATATTATTCACAAATTAATTAATAATATTCCAACTTTTATTGAGTAAAACTAAATTTTAAACAAGAAATTTGTTATATTATTGCAATACTTTGATAAAAACAAGCAATGAATAATTTAACGCATGCAGTGATTAAGATATTTAAATGTTTTACATCAATGGTAGAAGCATTCATAAAATTGGTTTTATTCCTCACATTTAAAGGCATGCGAGTATACCCGGGATAAGAATTTATTTACGGTATGATAATTCAAAACTTTATTGTTTTAAGATTTGAAACATTATAAAATTGAAAACATTTAAAAAGGAATTGTAAGAAATTATGTAATTAAATTAAACTTTTTAAATAAAGTATTGTTTATTTAAAATTTTTCTGAATTACGATTCATTTATTATTTAAAAGTCTTAGAGAAAAGTTAATTGGTATTAAATTTATTGTTTAAAAAATTGGTAAATAATTATAGTATAAATGAGTTTTGAAAATATTGACTAAGGGTAATACAGTATACTCGGCCTCACATATAAATAATCGATAGTTATTGGTTGGGTTGAAGGGAGGCTTCCAGTCATCCCAGAGCACATGAATATCCAAATATATTTTAGTTGGATCGAGTCGGTTCCCACCTTGACTCAGACGACACATTTAGGGTTTACTCAAGTTTAAACAAAATATACATTCAAATCAAATATAACTTTTATTATAACTAGAGCATTGATTTTGACCTATTCGGGACTGTCGTATCGGTTCATAGGCCGACTTCTAGAGTTAGTTTGCATCCGAATCACTATTTTTAGACTACTTTAGCGAAGTTTTATAAATGCCTATTTTAACCTTTACAGACTATTTGAATAAAATTAAAATTATATTATTTTATATACAAAAAAATATATTTTCTATTATTTAAATTTAAAATAATATAATCTTAAATTGTAAATTACACGTTTTAGAATAATTATTGACTAAATTAAATTAAATTAATATTAATGTTTGCTTTAATTTTCAAGTTAAATGTATAATTTTGATATAAAATTTTAAAATGCCAAAACAATTCCCAAATCAAATTATATTTTTAATAATATTTTAAAATACTCTTCTGGCCCAAACCCTAAAACCCTAATGGGGTTTGTAATAAAGAAGCGTTAAATACTATTCAATATATATTACGTGAACTTCAAAAACAGTTAAAAGGTTTAACAAAAAGTTGACAATAATTTCATATATTAAGAATATTTTAAATAAATTTTATTGTTTAAGTGAATTTATAATAAACAAGGAAATAATAATTTATTTTTAAAAATAAAAGTATTGGTTTAATTCAGTCAGCCAATAGTCATTTTATATTATTATTGGTAGCAAGGAAACTTTTGTTTAAAATGTTTTGGAAAGTTTTATATAAAAACTAATGCTTTTAATATTGGTAATTATAATTGAAAATAATGATAAAAATTTTGCACCTATTTAAGAGTCTATTTTGAAGGGTTTTCGTGCCTTTTTAGGTGCCTAAAAAGGGTCCGTTAAATGCCTATTTGTCAATGCTCTAATTATAACAAACAAATACAAAATACATTATAAGTTAATTCGACTGCATCTCGACTGTCTGTACAGAACTGAATGTATTGGAGTCTAGAATCCAACTGAATATCAATTAATATTTGTATTACTCTTTTATACTCTAACTCTCAGTTCAGATATGCTTCGGATGACTATAGCTTTTAGTAGTCGTCATTACACTAAACTTAAACTTGATCAAATCTGACATAAACATTAACTTTTGCTTTTATGACTTTAAAGCAGCGAAACGCAAAAGATAAGAAATCAAAATGTTTGTTAACTTTTATACCATTTGTTAAACATACAAAAACAGTATATCTGCTTGGTCACCCAAGATCAAGTTTTGGACCATGCAGATATATTGTTTTCGCATGTTTAGCAAACAGTTAAATTGTTAATCAACTCTTTTGAACTATGAGATGTTGCGTTTCTCTGCTTTAAAGGCATGTGACAAATATGTGATATGCCGGGCGAGTGGTTCCAGCCAATCCTTATCTCAGACCCGGCATATCCACTGAGAAGTGCATTGGGTTTAGTTGTAGAGCGTTGTGGGTGTCCTGGAGTCCAATACTTATTCTTATTGTGGCTTAATTTGAGCACTACTTTAAATTACTCTTTAAACCAATTAACTTGACACAAATTATATTTAAAAACCATTTATTTATTTATTAATTAAATCTCTTTATTAAATGTTAATCAAACTATTTATTATATTCAGGTCTTCGTTCTCAAAACACGCCTTTCACTTAACTTACACAAAACACAACTAACTTTTCATTTCTAATTTAGTTCGAGTTATCTATTCTTATCTAATCTGTTAATCTATAACTTGTGTTCTTATTTGTTCATTAATAATCTCAATTTTCATTAGTAATAATAATAATCATCATTTTAACTTTTGTTTCTAAACTTAAGTTTTAAACTAAAACTAATCTTTAATTTCTAAAATCTTAACTTTTGCATTTAATTAGTCTATTGGCATATAACAAATATATACAATAAAACTAATTTTAATAAATTAATTTGTGTTCGTTGTTATAGTTGAATAAACATCAATTAACTTAAGTAAAATAAAAATCTCATGTACTAAGATAAATTCTGATTTGTTGTTGCCATGATCAAAATTGGTAGCTCTCTTACACTTTTACAAAATAATCTTTTACATTTTTCTTTTATTTTCCCAAATTTTTAACCTAAATTTTTGTATTCTCTACATCAATACCTATTAAAAATATGTTATTTTAAATAGAGTTATATAAATCAATAAAATATTTAACATTTTGTAAAATTCCTATACTTTTGTATTAAAAATTGAAAATTAAAAAAATTTACCTTTCAAATTTTGCAAAAATTTTAATTTATGTTTTACTGAATTTAGTATTTGATAAAGATTCAAATTTAAAAAAATTTTTTTAAATATTTGTTTGTCAGAATCCTCTAAAATTAATTTTATTTACTAAATTTAGTTAAAATAATTTATTATTTCAATATTTGCTATTATAAAACTAATTTTTGATGAAAAATTAAGGGGAAATCAGCGCCCTTTTTTAAAAATATGATCTTACATTGAAAATTTTGTGTGTAAATAGTTAATAAAACAAACGTGCTCAAAAAGGGAATGTCGGAATACTAAATTTATAATTACAAAATTTAAAAGTGATAGTCTCACAATTATATCTGATCTATTCAATAACATTTTACATAAAACTTGTTCTTCTAGCTATAAACAACATTGCACTAGGCTAAATTTTATTCTTAAATTTTAAACTTAATTTACAGACAAACTACATGAGATATTTTTATTATTTTTTTCACTAACACATACATATGTGTTAAATAAGCAGAATAATTTTTAAAAATATTTATAAAAACCATTTTTTTGTGACGGGAAATAATGTTTAAAATATATATACATAATTTTCATGGTAGCGCCTAAGAGTAATGCAATGTAGGATTTATTTATAAGCTGTATTTAATTATCCTAGTTTAGCAAAAAGAAATTTTTGGTTACTCTTAGGCGCTAAAAGTTTATTAATTCTGCTTTAATGTATTGATTAAATGTGTTACTAAAACATCATTAAAATATCTCATTTAGTTTGTTCCTAAATTAAGTTTGAAATCTATAAACTGTAAGAAACTATTGTATTTTTTAAACTTGCATAACTTTTCAAATATTACAGTTAGAAAAATAATGTCTGCACATTTTATTATTATTTCATATGATTTAAATTATTTTTAAAAATAAAAATATTTTGTTCTCTTCCGACATTGTCTTTACATTAATTATGCTAAATCCAATGACATATAATACTATATACTTAATATTATAGTTTTGTCTGCATTTAATTTTTTTTAAAATAAATACTTTAAAAAGTGGTGGGGCTAACATACTGGACACAAAAATAGTTATTAAAAATTATGTAAACATTTTAAGCCTGTTAGCGTTTTCCAAGAATTACCAGGTCAAAGCCCTCATATTGTTTTTAAATATATTAAAATAAATTTATATGTTATCATTTAAATATTATATTATTATATACTGTATTATGAAATATGTAAAAATATGAAATAATACGTAATTTTTGTGTCATGTATTGACTGGATTTTAATTTTGAGTTTTGTAAACAAAAACATAAAATGTTTTAAATTTAATAATGTTTTGAAGCGAATCGATGGTTACGTAAATAGATTTGTATATTCAGTGATCTTAGACTGAATTAACGAATTAGCAAACATTCAAATGAATAATTCAAATAAAATGAAAACTTATAAACTTAATGTACATAAAAAGGATTTCTTCAAAGGTATCAAAAATCAAAACTCATTGCAATCGCTCAGAAGTCGCAAATTCACACACATTTTGCGCTTAATTTAAAATAATTACTAATTATTTAGAAATTTGTTTGAATTAACAATTAATTAATGCTTTTATTGTTAAAACAGAGGATTTAGTGATAAATCAGAAGGAATTCCCAAATGTGAAAATAGGTGACGTAATAGAGATCTATTCACCCGATGACCACTTCAGGTGAAACAATGTAATGGTTGAGACAATGGATTAACTCTTAACCACTTATTATGTCTAACGTCTAGTCGTCTCCTAATGCAAGTCAAGTCATTCGAAGACTATCCCAGAGATGGAAAAGAGAATCAGAAGATAAGTATAGAACAGACAATAGTCTCAACGTTTCAATTGAGGAACTATTGCGATGTTATCGTCAATAAAGTCGACGTAAATAGCGTTGTCTTGGATTCGGTTGAGTTGTTCTTCAAAGACCAATACTTAGCCCGAAGTGATATGTGGCGCCTGAAGAGGTCGATCGGCAATACCTGCGTTTACCTCAACCAGAAGATCGAGTTCTGTAACATCAGGTGTCAGGTATTCGAGATGTGGTCTCAGGGCGAACGGGTGGCCTCGGGCTATGTCAACGCCGACACCAAAGTGGTCTACCGCTCGGCCTCGAGTATGGTCTACCTGTTCCTTCAGATGAGTTCCGAGATGTGGGACTATGACATCAATGGAGATCTTTATTTCGAGAAAGCCGTCAATGGATTCCTTTCCGATCTGTTCGACAAATGGAAAGTAATTATTAATTAATTTGTTTGAAATGACGTTAACTATGGTTTGAATTAATAGCGATTTAACTGCAGTCATGACGTGACGATTGTCTTGTTTTCGCGAACCTATTACGACGCCTACTCTATAGAAGACTTTCCTGAATCGATGCGCGAGTGTCTCCAACAGGACTATAGGTAAAGTCCAACAAATGTGACTAATCACATGACATGACATCTCACGCGGCATTGCACCTAACCTCACCTCAGGGGCAGATTCTTTGAGGACTTCTATCGGGTGGCCCTCCAGAACGAAAGGGTTGACAACTGGAGCCCAACTCTTATTTTTTTGCGAAGACTTTTCAATCAATACGAGAACGAAGTGATTAAATATCACGAAAAACATGGACTTAAAGTCCCAAAAGCCTATAATTCTTCTTCATCTCAGGGAAACTTTCTGGAAGTCCTCAATATGTCTTTGAATGGTATTCGCCATTAATTTTGATATATTCGAAAAAATTTAATTGTTATCAATATTTACGTAGTTTTCGAAAGACATCATTTGGACCGAAGTTTTGATAGAACGGGACAGTTGTCGGTAAGTCATTGAAAATTAAGGCAACCACTCATTTGACATTCATTTCAAAGGTTGTTATCTCTCCCGGAGTTGGTGTTTATGAAGGTTTGTCTGAATAAACCCAAAAATTTATTTAATATTTTTATCAAAATATTATTATTTTTGATATATTGACTCAAACTTGAAGTGGACTTAGATTTGACTAATATAACAAAACAACGAATAATAGACAACGGTTTGATTATTAACTCAATTCAATTAATTTATTTATTTTTCAATTAACTCTATTTTTACAAACATTTAAAATAGGAATTGGAAGCGATTTGGTTTGTTTGGGTGAACAACCATTACATGCCGTTCCACTGTTTAAGGTATGCACTAAAACAAATGAAATTTATTTTGTTTTAATCGCTATAAACACGAATTAAACACTAAATGCAGTTCAACGCGAAATTCAATTTTCCGAACTGTACGAACATGAGTGACGTGCAGTACAACATGCCACATTGGATCAATTTAAGGTCTCTCCCAACCCCAACCCCAACCCCAACCCCAACCCCAACTCCAATGCCAACCCCAATGCCAACCCTACCACTCATTGATTGATTTATTTTCAGTTTCTACTCGTCTTCGAAACCAATAAGTTATTCGAATTTCGTTCCGAGAATTAAATTACCGAATGTTTTGTTGAAAAGCAATCAATCGATGAAAACAACAAATACTCAGTTATATCGGTCTCCGAGTCGTGAATCGCCGTCTCATCTGAAGTCGTGTCGAAACATACCTTTTGTAGATTACGACGAATATGACGCACAAGTATTCAAAATAGCCTCTTCTCCGCCCAATATAGTGCTTAACAGTCAGTTAAAACTTATTTAATTATATTTGTGTTTATATTCAAAGCAAACCATTATATCCAGAGTCGTGTAATACATGTCAGCCATCGATTCGGCGAAACACTGTATTGTCGGCGCAGTTGTCTCGACCCCAGAAACCCGTCCGACGCGCGTCCGAACTCTTTTTAACCGAAGATATGATCTCTTATTCGAATACTCCGCCAAACTCTCCGGCGAAGTCAGAGTCTATGGAAATCCCATCGATTCCAAGATATAGAAGTCATTTGAGTCCAATTCAGGGATATTTTTCTCATTTGTCGACTTCGGTTGAGAACAAAAGCATTAAAGGTATGAATGACTGCAAGAACTCTATTCGACTTCAATTCAAATTGAATTCGAATATCGAAACAGACTTTAAGGCCAAACCCGAATCTAAGGACGATTTGATGGTTCGCGGATACAGTACTAACTTCGGCAGAGATCACCTCAAGTCGAAGGCACTGATTAATCCGTTCGATCCGTCGCACGTGACTATCAAACTCAACTCAAACAGAAGGCGTTGGACTCATGTCTTTCCTTTGGGTCCGACAGGTATTTTCTAAACAGACAAACTGTAATAAAAATTTAGACTCCATTCCAATCGTTTCCATTCCATTCCATTCCAATCTACATCTATGCAATGCTAGGAATCTTTATGCAACAGCATCACTACCAGGTTAGACCAGTGCTTAACATTTTGTCTACAGTATAACCTATTCCAATACTAACTGACCTATAGGCTGTGCCCCAGAACACTGCCTGCACTCTACTGCCATCCGCCGCCTGCGTCGACCCAAGAGATCAAATGGATTCTCAAAATTGTCGAAAGATATCAACGGTTCAGATGAAGTCATCAGAACATCCGTGGAATACAAACAGCAGTGAAAAGAAGTCGACGCTTAAGAACATAACTAATAATTCGAATTTGAGTGAAAGCCTTAAAGCAAATAAAGCCCAAACGCGAAGCACTTCCATTGGATTCAACAGCGATTCCTCCAAAATGCTCTCTTCGGTTCACTCGGATAGGAGTTTGTTGTGGGCCTGGGGGGCCACTGGAGAGCAGGAGTGGACGCCCGCCATAACCACCGGAGTGGACTGGAAGTCACTGGTGATGCCGGCCTGTCTGCCCATTACAACAGGTGACGAGTTTCTCATTTAAAACAATTTTTACTAATAAATAGTAGTTACGACATCTCACCCACCCGGCCTTTACCAATGCTTGCTTATTGCATATTTTTAGTGCTTGGTAATATTTAAAGCTGTGCTTATCAAGCCCAGGCATACAATGCGTTACAGTATTTTTGTTTCGGTATTTTTGTCTTCTGTGCAGTACAGCAATACAACAATAGGGCTTCACTGCTATACCCGCTCTGGAGAATCATTTGCAACGACAAGAATACCGAAAGAAAAATACTCTATTATTGCGGAAAAATATAAATATAAATAAATTTAGTAAAAATGTACTGAAATTAATATAATAACAACTGATTGAATACAGACTTTTTACCCGACAAACGAACTCTACAACAGGATTACGTCACTTACGGCTATAACCTGTTGCCTGAAGACCAGAGCGCGGATCTGTTGCCGCAGCGCTGCTATAGGGGTGATGAGGACGCGAAATATCATCAGCCGTTGACCACAATTCAGGTGTATTTGGAACTGATTTGTCAGCGATTACAACAAGGCTTTCAAATAATTTTATTACCGAATTCGACAAAAGTTCGCTCTATTGGCGGCAAAGCTCTGGAAAAATACGAATACGCGATGAGTATCGGAAGAATATTCCATGAATTGAAGTTAGACGACAAGACTATATATGTGACTAACTATCACCCGAGACATCCCTATCCTGTGATTAAAATTCATTATTGCTATCGAATCCGAACGCCAGACAACGAGACGTATGGCGTCTCATGGGTTGACTTCACGAGTGAGAAGTTGGAGACATATAAATGGAATTATTTGGATAACTACACCTGCATGAGGGCTGACGGCGAGTACGAGCTCCGGGAGGGTCTCAAGTATTGGCGCTTTCGACTCCTGCTCCTGCCCTCAATGCAATCGATCACTAAAACAATTATTGATAAATACCTTTGCGGTGAAGACGACTATCCGTGCGATCTCTACCACGACTTGACCGGAGACGAGAAAATCCAATTACAGGACGGGTTCATAAGGTTCCTCGAAATCATCAATAGAATCAGACGACCGGCCAATGCACGCAAAGCCTACGCCAAGTCTGACAACAGGAAGAATGTCGGCTCTCAGTTGGCGAACAGGCGTTTCAGTTCGAATTCAATGCAATTGCCGGTGCCTTCAATTCAGAGCTCCCAAACACATATCAATCGAATGTCTCAACCGCTCGACATAAACCAAAACGACGGCTCTTTGTTTAGGGAAAACATATCTCTGAGTCAATCGCAAACTTTGAAAGTTTTAAATTCACATAAACTAAGTCTAAGCATAAGCGACAAACCGGTTGATTGCGATGAAGTGGACGGAGGGGTTGTCTCGACCTTCACCTGTAAGTCACCTATAATTGAGTCCGAATTGACTCCAAATGAAGACTTGTTTGAAACGAACGAATCGATTAAGAGATTAAACATTCATTCGTCACATTCGGAAATCATAGAATCGATGAGAAAAGCGAAGTTCGTATTGTTTTACACATTTTTAACGAAAATAAATTTAAATATAATTTCAAATCGATTAGTGCTTTGAATTTTCTGACCAAAACCGGAGGTTTACCGCCGTTTACGTTCGTTAGCGCCGAAGCCGTGTTTTGGGCCAAAACTAATATCGAGAATGTCTTGACTGAAGGCATTGCCATTTCCTTATTCCAGGCTATGGTAGAGTCGGGCGCCATATGTCACGCATCGGGTGATAAGACTCAACCCTTCAAACACGGCTTCTATTTGTATTGCATTATAGACCCAATTAATGCAAACATTCTGTTCAGACAAGAGAGTGATATTCATATGTTTGAAAAGGAATGGATGGAAGTCGGGATTGTCCCCCAAAGCAGTTTAGCCAAGAACTATGAGGAATGGTATTCGACTGCTCATGAATTGTACTCTTCTGGCCTCTTGTCAGAAGTGCAGGGTTTGTGTGATTGCCTTTAGTTTAACCAAAACATCAAATATTGTCTATATTTGTGTTTTGCCTTAGATTTCACGTTTAAGAACACAATTCTGGACTTAGACGACGGCTCTAAAAACGGAAGAGTCGAATGGGTTAACATCAAATACCACAGCGTTTACGACCCGGAACAGGCGTTCGAAATGATTATTGAATGGATGGTCTCGACTGGCAATTCGATTGCAGAAATAGTTATGGGTTGGAGTCGGAAGACTACATCCACTGGACTTCATATGGGTTTGGATTCGTTACAAGTTTTTCGAATTTTTATTTGATTCTAATACTAATAGACTTTTCAACTTTAAGTCCCGATTCCGGCCGACCCGTTCGCACTGCCGTTTTCGAGTAAATCAGATCCATTGAGAGGACCGGTATATATCACTTTAAGTGTAGATAGTCTACCGAAAATCGCCACAAAATTACTCGAAGGTTAGCATCAATTGAAATATATTTAATCCGTATTAACATTATTTGTCGACTCTTTCAGGCGAAGGACTTTTCAATTTTCAGGAAAGGATTTTAGTTAAGTTCGGATTCATCCCATTCCACGACCCAACCACCGATAATCAAAGACAGTTTGTTCACGTGTCGGGAAGCATATTCGTGATGATCCCGAGCAAAAATCCTGCCTCTTCTCCATTCAAGAGCGTTCGCAAAAGAGGAAAATTTCTAAAGGTTTCGATCCGTTTGAAAGTTTCAATACCTTTGGTATAAAAACTTTGAATCATATGATTGTTAGGTCGATGACAACGATACGGCGTGTAGTCCGCACGAGGAGTACATTACGCGTCACTTCAGTGGTGAGAAGCAGGCGATAGAGTCGGCCCGAATCGATGCCAAAGTAAGTCTGAATGGGTACTGAATGAGTCTGTCAGTGTAAGTCTGATTGGTTTGGTTCCGATAGATTGGATTCCTCTGGTGTTGGAATTACATGATTACGAAGCGGTGGAAGACTGGGGTCACCGGCGATGAGAACTCGATGAGAAAAATAATGCAAGACTTTCGGGCGTTTTGTTCGAACAAAAACGAGAGATTGAGTCAGTTTTGGGAAAATTTTAATTTGAAGGCAATCGATGAAAATAGTTCCGAATTCAATATTTAGCTATAATTTATAATTTTATTAAATTTAATATCGATTTAAAGGCTCATATAATGTGTAATTACTTAGTGACAAAAATTTATACATAATTTCTATTTTCAATCAAAGTGTACATCAATTTTGTATATTTTTAAAAATTAAACTTAAGTTAAATACAAATTAATAAAAGTGAGAGATCAGTGTTGAGCCAAATAACACAATAACTAATTAATTGCTGTACAGAAACATCAAATATAAAATTGTTTATAATTTGATTTGAATTCAAATATTAATACAATTAGTAGTTTTTAATCAGATTTCCTATACATTAGTTATAATTTACCAAAAGCTGCAATCAATCGAATCCCCAATCAATTAGAAAATAATTGAGTATTTAATGTATCAATAATTTGGGATTTACTACAACTCAGATATGAATGACTTAGAAATTACTTAACGCTTAAAGTAATCTAAAGCTTAGCTGCAATGCAATCGGTTTTAGCTATTCTTACTTAATATACAATTTGTTATTTGTTTTATATCAATGAATAAATGCGATTCTGTATTAGAAAAAGTTTATTACGTATCTAATGAATGAATGGCACAAATAGAATAGAATAGAATATATTTATATTTACGTTAAGTTAAGTTAAAGCAAAGATTAGTCAATCATTTTCTAAACAAATTCAAAAATCAATGACATTTAGAGCGAGATTTGCAAATAACGATAAATAGTAGTAAAGTATAAGTTAACCAAAAATTAAAAAAATAATAATAATAATCATAATAAATCAGAAAAGTGTAAAAAAATATTTTTGATAAAAAATAATCAAAAATAAATTGATGTAAAAGTCAAAAAGAATATCAAAATTTCTTTTCATTGGTTCAGCTATTCATTTCTTCAACGACGAGAAAAATTAATTCAATTTTAGTTTTTCTTATAATAAATAATTAGTTTAAAACTTAATAAAACGATTTCCTAAGAATTGGTGTTAAAAACCTTAACTAAATATATATTAATTATATTTTTAAATAATTATTGATTTAAGAAAAATTAATAATCTCTAAAAAGTAAAAATATTATGAGTTCTAATCCAAATAAAGTGCTTATTATTCGATCTTGCAGGTTTATATTTCCAAAATAAAAATCTTGTTTAATATTTAATGTCTTCAATATAACAATAAATATTTAAATTATATGTTTGTTTAAATTCTCAGAAATCGAGTTAAAGGTTAAATCTTATAGAAGTTTCAAATTGTTACTAAATTAAAAGATTTCTATTAAAAACCAAATCTTAAAACAATTTAGTGTTTTATTAGAGACTGACATAAGTGTGAAAAAGAGTAAATTAAAGTTTACTTTTAAACAAGCATGGAATCTTAAGAGCACTTTAAGAAATTAAATTAAATTAAACCAAAAACTGATTGCGAACTGAATCGCAAGAATTGAGTTAAAGCTGTCATTTGATCGCAAGAATATGATTTGATATTAATATTTGTAATGTTTTATATTATATCTACTATAAGCTAATGATAATTAGAGTTGAGTTTTAGTGAAGGGTTTAATTAAGAACATTTTGTCACCCTTAGGACTTGTATATATGGGTGCCTTCTTGTAGTGCTCTATAAGCTCGTCCAAAGAGCCGAACCTTCTCTGACCGATACAATAGACCCCTTCGTCGTAGTGGACGCGAAAGTGTTTGTTCCGAACCGGAGCCTTCAGGGACACTGAGTAGTCGCCCACCTGTTTAGTGAGTCAGGGGTTAAGGTATTAGCTTGTTCATATATTTTAATAAAAATTTTATCGTTTATGAAGTGGAGTATATTCTCAAATTTAGAGATAATAATTGCCTAAATGCTAAAAGATAAGTTTTGGCTTTTATACATTTTATATTAATTTATTTACCCAATTCTCTGACTTTACGCGCCATGGCATGTTAGCTCAGTTTCTTAGAGAGGGTGGCGTACTACCTAGGTAACACGACACCCAATTTTGATTAAAATAACTAATCAAATGTCAAAGTTTAATCAAAACTGTAGCAAAGTTTTAAAAAGAAATTATTCTCTTTTTTTATTTACCGTAATCTCTCACAGTTTAGAATGTGCTTATAAGGTGAAATAGATTATTTTCCAACATTTAATTTAAAGCCCTTAAGGGGGAGGGAGAGAGACAGTGGAGGAGAGAGAATGGGTTTAGGTATGAGTTTGTATTTAAGAGAAAACGAGTGGGAGAGCAGAGTTTGTATTTTGTGCGGTTGTGCTGGTTATTATTTCAATACTGCTTTACTCGGATTGCAATTATATTACAGTAGTATATGTACTGTACAGTACCATCTGTAACCATCTTGGTTAATGATGGAAGGGAAGGGAAGGCAAGTACAAGTATGATCAATTGATGAATCATTACTTACATTAGTCTCACTGTCCCTAATAATGAAGTCCCCGTCGTCTGCCATCTCATTAAGCCATTGGTCGCACTGACCCCTAGAAATGCTTCCGTAATACCACAACCGGTCGTTAACATCCATTTTGTTCTCTACCGGAACCCTATTCCTGGACTGCAGTAACGGTGAGTCAAGTCCTGAACCGACCAATAGTTTTGAGGTTTCCTTTTGGGCACCAATTAAGTTGAAAGAATCCAAGTTGTCGTCCAAATTGTCGTTAACCACCTGCACGTAGTTCTTGGGCACGAGCCCCACCTCCCCGTGCTGGTTACGGGCTTTCCACCAGTCGGGGTCGTTCACCGGCCGCTCTATAATCTCTAGTCTTTCACTTTTTTGAAAACTGAGTTCCTCTTCATTTTGGGAGCGGAACGGATACAAAGCGGTCACAAAATCCAATACACAGTTGGCTGTCGGAGAAGTGCTGCCATTGCTGGTCATCACAGGCGTACGAATCCGAGTGCTCTCGTTATTCGAATCGTTAACCGCTTTCATATGTTTCGATTGGATTTGGTTTTGTTGATCCAATCGATTGTTAATCGAATCCGAATTCTCTTCGCAGACGTAATTCGATGGAAACCAACCGACGGCACCGTTAAGGCTATGGCAAAGGGTTTCATATTTTTTACATTCATTGCATTAAATCAGGGATCGAGAAAGTCGGCCAATCCAGGGGGGTCAGGGGTCAGGGGGGATTTTTCCAAAAACGCTCAAAAAACCTATATATTTATAATAAAATTTTGCCTAATTTAACTGTATTTAAACTAAATTGCATTAGTAAAATTAATTGAATTTAAACCGGATTTAGCCCCAATTTAGGGAAAATTTCCTAATTTTGACCAAAAAAACCATGTCTCTTATATTGTTTTTATTGTCTCTTATATTACTTTTTCACCATTTTTGAACCCCTGACCCCCCTGACCACCCCTGGGACGGTTAAACTTCTGAAAATATGATATTTATTAGAATAAAAGATAAACTAAAAGTATGCCAAACCTCTGGCCCTTCCACCAGCCGTCGGAGGACTTCTCCATAACCATCACTTTTGAACCCTTGACTAGAGATAACTCATCCGATTGTTGTGATTCGTAGTTGTATTTGACATAAGCCGTGATTTTCAAATAATTAGTGCTCGAAGTCGAGCCCTCACTACATGTGCCCACTTTGGGAGCACTAATGCCTGGCCGGGGAAGACTGTTTGCCGGCGAAGACGATATATTAATATCGACGCCTTTGGTGGCAATGGGAGAGGAGAGCGGAGACGTGTTCTGACGGTACGAATCAGTCTTCTTTCGGACGCGTTTGCGGATACTGTCAAAAATGGACGGCTTTTCGCGCTTAACGTAATTTGATGGCACAAACCCGGACTGATTGCGCCCATTAAGCACTTTCCACCAGTGCTTTGAGTCGTCCAACAGCACCAGTCGCTCGTTCTTCGAGAGGTCCAGTTCTTGGGATCCTTGGGCTGAATAGTCGTATTTCGCTATTACTACCACTTCTTCACCACTTTTGCCTATAATTACACAAATATTTATATAAAAAACAAAAACCGATTCTAATTATCACTATTCCGACCCGTTTTCTGGTTCGACATTACTGTCCGTCGTTTCCGCCCTTATCACCGATTTTCAACTTAAGTCTTCCAATAATTGTGTCAAACAATTGGATCAATTCGAGACAAAAACAATTCAAACAATTGACCGATCGGTCAATGATTATAAACGACACAAAATCTAATAAATTAGTGCCGAAGAAGTGACGAAGACTTTCGATTCAATCAATTGTTTTGTTGACATTTATTCGCAAAAGAAAACACTATTCACTCAAAGCGTGTCTCTGAGGCTCGCAGTCTGAGCCCTAACAGAGCTCTCCCTCTCCTGCTCTCTCCCTCTTCTGCTCTCTCTCTCTCCCTCCCTCTCCTGCTCTCTCCCTCTCCCTCCCTCTCCTGCTCTCTCTCTCTCTCTCTCTCTCTGACTCACTTTTGCATTTACTTACAATGTACTTCAGTTATAAATTACAATATACGGCATAAGTACTTTAGTAGGGTTTAGGGGACTATAGTATTAATGCAATAATTATGCCAATTGTTTGATAATATAAAACAATTATTTATTATGTAATTTAAAGCTCGATTTCAGCTATAGATTTGTGAAGAGCCGTTCAGTACTTTATCGGAGACTGACTGTATATAGCAATACAATAGACTTGAGATCAACTCACTCTCACTCTCCTTCAGACTCGAGCCTTCAAACAAACCAAATGCTAATCGCTATTAAGTACGTCAAACAATTACTCTTCTCAAACGTACTTATTTAACATTGTTTAAATGTTTGTTGTGATTACGTAATCAACACTTTTTTAAACTTTTAAATATTTTAACAAAATATCAGCTGTTCTTCAATTCAGTTTAGTCTTAGACTTAACTCAACAATTGATTTAACTAATGATTTATTACTTAATTCTGAGTCTAATCAAATAATTTGGATAATTTGATGTAAACTATTAATATAAAAATGACAAACACTTTAAATCATTACATAAAGTATTAATTTTTGTTTTAAGTTTAATTGATTTAAAAACTTAATATTAATATTAAAATTGATTTTTAGTGAATTGAGAAGTGATACTAATATTTGTATTCATTGCTTACCATTGGTTTCGTTGGCGTTTTTGACTAATTTCTTCAAATCTGATTTGTTTGACAACAGTTATAAACAATTTATAATTTGAGTAATTGTTTAAATTATTTAATAATTTTTATTTGTTTTTGTCTTTTTAGCGAATTATAGTTTGACTGCATTTTTGTCCTTTAATTACGTTTTACTGACTCTTGTGTTGCGGAAAACAAAACAAATTTCTTTAAATCTCTTGATTTGTTCACTGATTATATCGATTATATTCGCAATAATTTTAAATCGTTTCTTATCTTTAGGTAAAAATTAATTAATATTTGTTTTTATGAAAATATTATTTCAAATGAATTTATTTGCAATTAATTTATAGATTCCTTCTATTGGTTAATATTATTTGCATTTCTATCGAATTATAGTTATGTCTTAATTGTACATAAAATACAATTTCTATTTAAATCGAGTTTTTCTTTTGGAGAACTACTGATTGTGAGTCAGACATCGGCGGCATATCTGTCCACTTCTACCTCTTGTGTTGTCACAAAAATAGTTAATTCCTCTCAAAGTCACTTATATTGTTCGAAAAGTACACCAAATCTTGTGATTCAAGTATTGATTCTTTTAAACATTGAATATATTTTAAATTTAATAAATAATTTAAATTACAGATTCTATTGTTTGGAATCGCTTTAATTATTTTGTCTCAAATCGCCAATTCTTATAGATTTGGAATTAGAGGCAATTTCATTGATTTAATAATTATATTATCGATTATATTCTTTATTTATATACTTTTGTTATCTATAATCCAAACAAATCCAATCATTTGGTTAATTGATTTTATGACTTTCGATCAAAACAGAGTAAGTCTTTCGATAAATGTTTTCAATTACCGGTAAATCGATTATAATTAAAATTATTTGTTTTTTAAAGATTAATCTATTAATAATTTGGACAGTCATAACATCACTGGCCTTAACGTTTACATATTTATATTCAATTAAAGCCAAATCTAATGCTAACACAATTACGCGAAAAGTATTTCATATTTTAATTTCAATCGTTTATATAATTGGTTTGAAGAAAGACATAAAGTTTTTGAGTTTTTCCGCTTCACTCGTTTTGATTGTGTTTTTGTTTATTGAAGTAAGTTTTTCAATGATTCCATTGATTTTAATTTGAAATACAAATTAATCTTCATTTGTCTTTCTCTACCTGTGCTAACTCGTAGTATAGTTACTGAGTCAGTTACTACAGTATTAACATTAATATTCCTATTGTATAATGTCTGTCAGTTAAATACACAGATAGAGAGGGGGATCAACCAAACCTCCCCTTGATTTTCAAAAGTGGCATTTACCCCATCCCCTCCCCTCCTCCTTCCCCCCCCCTAGCATTTGGTCCGCAAAAAGAAAACTCCGTTCGAATTTTTGTCGGTTGCCTTTGGCGGTCAGCAATTTTTTTGGGATTTTTTAAAACCAAAATAAGAACATTTCTCTTAAATTGGTGCTAAATTCAGTTAAATTGGGTAAAATTTTATCATAAATATATAATTTTTTGAGCGTTTTTGAAAAAATCAGTCCCCTGATGACGGGCCGACTTTCTCATTCTCTGGTTAAATGCCTGCATTCACACAAAATTATTAACGCATTAATTGGTTAAAATTGTATGTTATTGTTAGGGTGCAATGCACCTACAATTGATGCAATTGCATATATCCTGAATAACTCAATTTGTCCTAAAATAGCTTAGAATAGCCATTTATGGTTTACTGCTGAACATAACTGATGCCTTACCCTTACCCTCCCTGTTTTGAATGAACTAGTTTAATTGTCTAATTTTGTAAATTTGAAAATAGATTTTAAGAGTGAGAAGAATACCTCCTTTTGGAGACCAAATTGAATCGATATTTGAAAAATTTAAGGACCAGAAAGACAAGGGATTGTTGACTTTGACGCACATATATCTGTTGATCGGCTGTTCTCTTCCCATTTGGATAAGTGCTTCCAATAGTAAACACAATTTGCTGTCCATTTCGAGCGGTATTATTGCGGTTGGGTTTGGCGACACCGCCGCTGCTGTTGGCGGCTCTATCTTCGGGAAACATCGGTGGAGTGGATCGCAGCGGACCTATGAAGGCACTGGTTGTGCTATATTGGCTCAATTAATAAGCTCTTTGGCAATACTTCAATATGTTTTACCTGATTTTCAATTAAACTTTAGTTTATTTTTTATATTGACTTTTGTATCGATTATGACGGCTATAATTGAAGCGAAACTTTTTGAAATCGATAACTTAGTTCTACCGCTTTATTACTATATTATGATTAATGTTTTGGTATAATTAATACGTTTTTGCAAATTATTATTTTTTTAATTAATAAATTATTTTGAGATTAAAGTGGATAAATATTTTACCAACTAGATAAAAATACCCCATATTTCCATCCCTCTCCCTCCCTCACTCTTTCCCACTTTTTTGTCTCCCTTTCCCTTTCAATTCAATTTAATAACTGTTTTAAAGTTTAACTCAAATAATATTTTATATCATAGTCTATGATTCAAAGGTTCTCATAGTTTATTATAAGTTATGAGAGCTGAGAGCATCGTTTAATTTTTAACTTTAAAACAATTATTGCGTCATCAGTTAAAATCAATGTTCGTTCACTATATACAAATAAATAAATAAACAATGTCAAAATATATATTAGTAATAAATTATTAAAATAAAAATACAATAGGAGATCCCGGGTAAGCACAGGAAAATAGCATTAATATCTAAAAAGGAACTGTTACTAAATAAATACAAAATTATTTATTTTGACTGAGAATTTTTTTAATTTGACCCGCGGGTAATTACTTGAAACATTCTCTCTAAGTTTACCATATTCGACATTACTAATTTAAATTTGGCTATTTTTAAATTTATTTTTACCGTATAAAACACATGGCTTGCTAAGAAATGGCCCGCGGGACACTATATTGCAACGTTATTTGTAATCTTGTAAGTAACTTTTGACTATGTAATACATAAGTTAATACATAATTTTTTGAGCTAACAAGTAACTGTTGAACTATTGTATTATATCAGCATCTTTACACCTAGTACAACTTTTAATTGAGTTTTTTAGCGCAAAATTTAAGCTTTTAGCAGGTCTAATTTTCGGTATTTATTTTTTAATTATTTAGGTGTATAAAAATCCTTTGCCTCAAAGCGGGATTACCCTTAAGCGGCGTAAACTATATTGTTATTGAATTAAATTAATTTTTAATTAATTTAATACAATAATCGCCAAATTGTATAAATTAGTAAAAAATAATAAATGTTTAATGAGTACAGTATAAGACTAATAGGAATTAAATTGAATTTTATTGCTTTTAGTTCATTGTAAACGAGTATAAGTTTAAGTCAAATCTGATTCTTCAGTTTGTATGAGCTTTCAGTCAACTAATTACAGGTAAATTAAATATAAAATAAATAATTAATATATTGAGAGTTCGATAGACTATAAAATAAAATTTGATATAAAATAAACTGAACAACAATTAAGTTATAATAGATTTGATTGTATACTAAAGTATTGGCACTTTTTGTATAGAAAGTAATGATCAGTAAATCCAAGCGCAGGGAATCCATTGCCCGGAACTGTTAATCTGATTGAAAGACTTTTGGACCAATTTTACCGTCTCTTCGATATCGTTGTTAATAATCGATAAATCGAATAAATGTTTGAAAGAGTTGTTCAGAAATTCACTCTCTCTGGTCAGGCGCTGGAGACTGCCATCGCTCTGAAGTGTACACCAATTGGACATTAATTGCAATTAATTGTTAAATATTTACAATATTTACTAATACTCTAGACTCGACTCACGTCTTCAATGTTTAGTACCGAAGGCGCGGCTATGTATACAACAAAAGGTGCGAACTCTCCGGTTCTCAAAATCTTCAAAGCCTTCAAATGATTAGAATATTTGTATTAAATTCAATATTCGAATTGGTTTCGAATCGACTACAACCTGAGGCTCGACGTCTAGAATCGGTATTCGATCCGTACGAATGATTTGGCGAATGGTCTCAATCTTCGTGCCATACATCGCCTCCTCATGACTGCCATATTCGAGGTATTGATTCGAACCGATCTCTTCCAACATTTCTTCGTAAGAGACGAAGAAGTAGTGCTTTCCGTTCTGTTCCCCTTTACGGGCCATTCGTGTCGTGTCTTGGGTTGGGTTGGGTTGGGTTTAGACAATCGAATCAATAATAGTTTCAAAATAATTGAATTTAGGCTTTGGTAGTTGTGTGAAAACATTTTGAATATTATAAGAAATTTTTCTTACTTGTGGTCAATTTAGTTGTGAAAAGTAAGAAAAATTTCTTATAATATTCAAAACAGTTTCAAAATAGTTTCGAAACCACTTACGAGGAATTGGATACGAATAGACATTCGGGTTATTACTAATTAGAGTATTTTTAATATGTCTTCGACCGATGCCGTGCGCACCCAATAGCACAAGAGTTTTGCGCTGAAAAGAGGGCAAATAAACCACTTCTTCATACGAAGGTATGTCCAACTCATCAAATATAGCGTTCCTTTTGGCCCAATACTTATCGCGCTTTTTCTTCTTACTGAAGAAAGTGCAGTTCTGGCCCTCTTTCTTGCCTTTGCCGGTCGTGCTATGTGTGGCCCTCCACTCCACCAGTTCGGGGGATGGTATCAGACCGGCCGAGCCTTTATCGCCCTCTTTGCGGGATTGCCACCAATAGTAGTCGTCTTTACAGAACACTTCCAATATGTCTCCCGTATTAAATGGAAGGCCGGCCTCAACGCTGGGGATCAGATCGTCGTCTTTTGGATCGTAACTGAATTGAGTTCTAAAGTAAGTCTGAATTAGACGAAAGACAAGAGTTTTGATTAATTTCTTCGAAACAATAATTACAAACAATTGATGTATAAAATAATTTCAATTTTTATTAATTTAATTATAAAAAGCAATAAAACAAAAAGAAACGACGATTTATGATGTGCTTAACAGAACTTAATGTAGAGCACAGGCATACATACTTCACACTGAGACGGAACGACTCGTTCGCGACTATTCGGCAATATTTTGAATGAAAATCGATTTCCTTTGGAGTCACGCTATCAATGAAATTAGATTTCATTCGATTTGTGTTTATATTTTGACAATCAATAGAAGAGAGGAATGATTCCAAACCAGAAGTCGTTGCAAACTCTCGACCGATTGGTTCGAAACCGGTATTCCATTGATTTCACGAATGACATCCCCGACATGTAAAGTACCTAAAGGTTGACCAAACAGTCAGTTAGCGAGAGCTCACCAGTTAACCAGTTAATAAGTCGAATGTTTAGGTCTATACCCTGTCTATGAATGAGCCCCCCGTGAAGGATCCGGGAGACGACTACATTCCTTCCCCATTCATCCAACTTAAGAGTTATACCCATCGGTTCATTAGATGTCTTCTGGAATTGAACCAAACGAAGAGGAGTTCTGTTGTCATCGATTTCATGGCTTGAATGACTGTTTTCTAATTGATTCGAATTACTTCCAGCACTCGAACAATCGGAAGTGCATTGATTGCTCAGATTAACGGATATAATATCTTGAGTTCGAAGTAATAGCTAATTGAAATTCAAACATAAATTATGAAATTGGGAACAAAATCTAATTAGTAATTAAAATCAATTTTTATTGAGAATCACATCATCAGATTGAGAATCATTTGAGTCGCTTAAACACATCCAAAATGAGTTTCACTTAAACCGCTTTGTATTTCATTCGAATCATATCAATGCCTTCCGTGCAGTACAGCAATACTATTATGGGCTTTACTGGCACACGTGCCCTGTGCTCTGTGCGAGATCTCTGTGCGGTTTAAATGAAACTGATTTTGGATGAGAGCGACTCAAGTGATCCTCAATCTGATGATGTGATCCTCGATAGCAATTCATTTTAATAATAAGCAGTTACTGTAAACCTGAATATAAGGAGAATATAAAATGTTTATTAATTCGGGAACTGATGAGTCAGATGTGGGTATAAATGGAAGACTTTCTAAGACTTGTAAGACCTAAATAACAAGAATACAAGAGTTCAAAATGAATACAAGAGTTATATTCGAGACAAACCTCTTCGTATGTCTCAAAGGCACTGAATTCGGGAACGGATTGTTTCCATTCCTTTAATGATTTGGATACAAAGTCAAACAACTGATAGGAATATATATTTAAACAAATAATTAATTGAAAGCATTTGTGAAATGAGTGTAAAATTTGAATTACTTGAAGAAATTGATTTAATTTAACGTCATTTAGGATCAAATCCAAAATGAAATCTTGTCGTGAATTCATACTCGAAATACTGATTATTTGATCCAAACTTTTCATTACTTCGATTACACCGACTGTCGAAGCAATGGAAACAATTTGTGGTATATTTGCGAATCAAAACATTTCAATACCTAAAAGTTTATAGTCTTTGTCATCGAATCTAAAGTTCATATTTTGATCAAATTTTTCGGTCAAACAAATGGAAGAAATATTTTTCTGCGAAATAAAGATTAAGTTTAGTTTTAGCGATATATATATATATATATATATATATATATATATATATATAACTTAAAACAATGGAATAATAAATGTATGCCTTTATAGTCCTAATTGTGTTATATTTCCTAATTTCGTCGATTGTGTTCATTAGATGTGTTTTTTGTGCGAATAACTCCTTTTGCTATTATTTCGATTAAATTAATAATTTAGCGCTAATTATAATAACTGTTATTTTGTAGACCAATCACTACTCACAGAAAGCCATTTATGATTCAGAGCTTCTTCGGCAGTAATTCTTGAGCTGGGGTTGGGTTTAAGCATTTTGAGCACAACTTCTTTTGCGGTATCACTTATATTGTTCCAAATTTTCTCTTCGATCTAATCAACAAATTTATCTATAATTTTATTTTTGACCTAAACCTGACTTAAGTACTATTGAAAACATACGGAAAAGAAATCAATTTGAGGGTCAAATGTGAGGCCAGAGCCGCAAAGGAGGGTCAGGAGCAGTTTGCCACATGCAAACATATCCGAGCTCTTAGTGAACTCCGCATTCTCTTGTGTGAGCTCTGGTGCCAAATAAGTATTGGGCGAATCAAACAAATTGTTTGGTTGATAGCAGCGAACTGGGCTCAGTTGGAAGTGGCTCTGGAGGAACGTGCGCCCAAACCCGCACAGCTTAACCGGTGCACTACTGTCGTGACTGGCCATCAGAACATTCTCGGCTTTAATGTTGCCGTGAATTATGTCGAATTTGTGACAATACTCTATTGCTTCTAATACTTGGTTCATATAATAACTGGAATAAATTTTTACAATATATATACTTTTACTCAATCGCTCCAAATGGTTTATATCGAATTGAGCGAAATCCAATTTACCCGTATGCAATTTGAGCGAAATCCATTTTCATCTCATGCATTTTGAGGAATAATTAGTTTAATAAAAAAATAAATATTATTTATTCTAAAGAATATACTTGTAAGACTATTTTTTTTAATAAAAGATCAAAAGTATATTTTTTTAAAATAAATAATATACAAATGTAAAATAAAACATTAAAATTATAAAATTAATCGTTTGTCTTGATTAAAAAATTGACTGAGTCTAAAAATTCAATGGCATTTTCAGTGTTATTATTAATACAAGTATCTCTAAGTTTTATAATTTGTTTGTTTAAACTTTTATACAGTATTTATTTTGTAACTGAATTAAATCATTATCTGTTTTCTTTTGTTGTTTTTGTAAAACAAGAATTAATTCAAATGTTTTTATTCACTTTAAGAAAAATAATATTTTAAAATCTTTATCCTAATATAGAAAACTGTTTAATACAAATTAATTTTCTATATCAGTTTGTTATCATTTAAATGCTTTTGAAATAGTTTATTGTTTTCATTCAAAGATTGTAATTTAAAAGTTATCTTTATATTAATTTTAGCATAAATTGTTTTTAAATATCATTTATATTTTTCAAAATTTTTCACTGTTTATACATACAGTCTATCGCGGATATAGTGAACAGCTCGGTTCCGTAAAATTTGTTTACTATAAGCGGGATTCACTATAAACTATCAAAATTCTATACATAATTAAACTTGGTTCTCAGCAAATAGTTCACTATAAGCGGGTATTCACAATAAGCGGATTCACACTAAGCGGGATAAACTGTATGTTTTGTCAAATTCGCTAACTTTGCATATCTTTTATCAATACTTTTTAATCCGATAATAAAGGATTCGCGTCAAATACATTTCGCTCAATTCGATACATACCGTTCCAAATGTATAGAGAGAACAACATTAACAATAAGTTATTCTCTCTTTTAATGCTCTTAACAACAGCTAAACTAAGTTCTGTATAAACATAATAATAGAATATTTGTGTTTATAAACCCTATCAAAACATACAATCCCTGCAATCGCTACAATCCCTATAGAATGTCAAAATTCTAGCATTCACAAACTTTAAAACTTCAAAAACTTCAAAATTCAATATAATAATAATAATAATAATAATATTGAAATATTATTCATGAAACCAATAGAATGTGCGCTAAAGTAAAAAATATCAAATAAGTGAAAAACTGTATAAATTCCAAATTTGAAGATTTATATTCAAACTGAGAGTAAAGTCAACTATAGGTTCATATGATTTGAGAGCAACCCATATATCTAAGCGAATATATGCGCCGAAAGAGTAAATAAATTAGAGATTTATATGAGTTTATATGAAATGATCTGAATTGGAAAGAATTTGTGTACGATTTGGGATTCATGTAAGCACTGGAAGCAAAGTAAAGGAAAGGAAAGGAATGGAAAGGAAAGGTTGAATACCTGACAACAGTTTCCGAGTAAACATATCCAGCGTTCGCTCGCTTTACGATCTCTACCAACAGATCGTTTCCTTCAATACTATCAATAAAACAATATTTCAATTCATAAACGCATTGATTGTACAGTATTTGCATTGAAAACAATCGAAACAATTGACTCACAATTCGCAGACGAGAAACACAATTGCATTCGAGAGTATGTATGACTCGTATATCTGTGCGATGTGTTTGTGCACCACTTTCTCGTATGAGTCGCACTGGTCTCTCAGAGCTGGCAATCAATACAACAATTGTCTAATCAATGCTATAATTGATTCAGTAATCGATTAATCGATCGATACCTTTGCCAACAGACAAGTGGTCGGCGATCGAGAGCCGCGAGAAGTCCATCACTTTTACCAAACATTTCATTGCTTTTGACTTATGAGTGCACACATACACCGAACTAATCCGACCACTAATCCAGACAATCAATACAATCAATACAATCAATGTATTGCAATGCAAAACACAATTACAGTATTAATACAAACTATTCTATTAATTACTATAATAAGTCTAAAACTAAATTTCAATCAATTGACTAAATTTACGAATACTTCGAAACTTTTTAGTCTTAGTCTTATTCGAGAAAATAATTACAGAATTAAAGTATTAATAATAATTAGGATTAAGTCTTAAGACAAAATGCAAACAATTAAACAAATAATGAATAATTTCATACGTTTTGAGCAATTGCTCGGTTCTGTAGGTGTCGTCAAAAGGAGTCAATTCGTTCATCATTTCACTCATCGAATCATACATTCATTGATTGAATCCATGGCTAAACCATTACCACTACCACTACCACTACCACTACCACTGCCATTACCACTGCCACTACACTTACTATTGCTCTCATTGTTCATTGTCTGTGATAGTGTTTGAACAATTGAGCATGGCAATATGGCAATATAGCAAGATGCAAACATGTGAACAGTTTTGAATTTATATAAATTAAGGTTAATTGACAGCAATAGTAGTGAAACCTTTCAATTGATAGTCAAACGACTCTTCACTCGATTCACATCTGTTTTGCATTCATTTGTTGACTCTTTTCTCATATATTCTGTTTGTTGTATAGAATTGTCGATTATATAGAACTACAGAATTGATTGAATCGAAACTCGATTCACAAACAACGTGTTCGCAGAGAATAGTCTCCGCATACTATACGTACAGATCTACAAACAATAAATTGATCATTTTTAAACTTAAAATTAATAACTTTATTTTTAATTGAGACATGCATATTTAGTGTCAGATTAAAAGTCACATAATAATCTTTGAGAAACTGTAAATTAATTTTTAAAAACAAACAAAATGGCTTCAAATCTTAATCCCAAAAGTATAACTAGAATTCAAGTGTTTTTAAATAAAAAATGTTCTCATAGAGTAATTAAGAATGGGATGAAGAAGATGAAAATTAATATGTTATTAAGTACGATATCCAGGATTAAGAATAATTGTGAAAACAATCAAAATTTTGTGAATAAACCCGAAAATAAATTTAAAAAGTGCAGTCATTCAAAATTACAAAATTTGAAAATTAAACTTATGACTAAAAACCCGAACCCAATGACACAGCAATCAATGGCCAACTGTCTTAAAACATCGATTATTTATTTTGGGGGTATTTCAAAAACAAAGTTCAAAAGTCAATAATTAAGACAATCAATGGGCTTAAAAAGTTATTATTAGTGAAGTAACGAAAGTACTTAAAAATATCATTAATAAATCAATAAAGTGATTTACTAAAAAATGGCACCTTTTCTACTATAATAAGAGTCGTTATAACTAAAATCAAAATTAAATTATAATTATTAATAAAATTTTTATTTAACTTCAAAAGTGATCAATTTATTGTTTGTAGATCTGTACATAACTCGCCGTTTGCTTTGAATTTACTATTTTTTAAATTACAATATTGTCTTTTTTAAAATTCTGATAAACAATAAATTATTTCGACATGCTTCACTTTATGAATAATATAAGGCATGTAATAAAAAATGCACAAAATTATAGTTTATTTCATATTTTGTTTTAGCTGTAGAGCACAAGAAAATCAAAATTGATCGAAGAATTACTCAAATATCTGGAAAGTAGTGTAGAGTTTGAAAACTTTATAAATTATAAAACATTACATATCAGCGATAGGCCTAAAATGTATTCGCTTTCAGACTTACGACTTATTGACTTCGATTCAATCATTAATTTTTAGTATTGATATTAAAATCTCTAAATTCAATCAAATTACGAATGTTTTAATGATTTTATTTTAATATGTAAGAACTAAAAGTATAAATGGAGTAAGGCAGTTTTATAAAAATCTATTTATATGTACCGTAGTATAAATATAACATTTTGTTCAGGGTCGCTCAGGTCAGGGAGAGGTGAAAGTAGGAGTAAAATGACAGACTTTTTTCAAACCCTTAGGGTTATATAGTACGGTTAAACAGTAGACATGTTCTTTACCAGTTTGATAATTTTAACCAATCTAATTGGATTTGAGTTAACTTTACCAAAAAATTAAGTTATAATTTTAAAATCTTTGCCTTTGCAAATTGTGGTTGAAAAAAATAAACTGAGGTGCTTATTTTTAAAATCAAAGCTAGGAGATATTTTGACAATATATTTTTCTTTGACTAATTCCGGTTTTATTTATTTATTTAGCAAAATATTTAAAATATATGTAGATATAAAAAAAATACTATAATAATATAGATTTTTATAGTGTAATTGTAATTTTTTAATTTAATAAAATAAGTATATAACAAATTTTAAATATATATTAAATCAAATATTATCTTTGAGTCTGCCACAGACCTAACCTTAAAATGTAATATTTGTTTTGAGCTTGCGCAGATTGACAATACGCTGTGCTATTTATAAAACTTGTTAGAAATCTTGTAAAGGCGAATAAATTTAAATTCAAATAATTAAGTCATGAACACTAAAAGTTTAAAAGTATTGGTTAGTTTTTTCACTAAAAATTGCATTGCGTAGTAAAGTGCCTTGCTACTCATTTATAAGTTCAAATGATTTATTTTGTTTTTTTTAATAAACAATAAAAAATCAAATTAATATTTTGAACTCTTACTAATTGAGACAAATTAAAATTAATGATAAATAACAGAAGTAGCTAAATATATTAAAATTTTGATTTACAAAATTTGAAAATTAATATTTGCTCTAAAATGTGATTGACTCGTTAAAAGCATTAAATACAATTGGGGTTTTTTAATTCTAATTTTTTTTTGAAGTTATTTGGATTAAATCATTACTTAATGTTTAGAAATTCAAAGAGGTGATTTAGTTAAAAATAATGTAATTTTAAAAATTGGCATTTATTAGTAAATTTACGTTATTTTTTATTTCAATTATAAATTTTAATATTAAAACTTTATTTTAGTTAAAAATTAATTTCTTCTCCTAACATTTAGTTAGTAAAAATGTATTCTTGTTTATAATTTAAAAGCCGGTAAATTTTTTACTTTATAATTAAAGTTTGTCTTAAATTAATGCTAAATTCCGTTTAATTTTAGACTAAATCCGGTTTAAAACCAATAAAATTAGGTTAAGTTGCATTATTTTTTGGCCTGGGGTGTCGATGCTTTTTTGGATTCTTTCTATGTTGTACTAATTTAACTAGTGACTTTGAATGAGTTTTATAAAAATAAATTAAAATAGCAAAATTTAAATGAGTAATATCAAATATAATAATGTCGAATATTTAAAAAATATAAGAAACTTATTCTTACTTGTAATAACAGTATAAACTACAAACTGTAGTATTTTTTAATAATAACTTTTATTATTACAGTTAGACCCGCTTAGCGGCAACTAGTTAGTTCAGTAAAAATTGGTTGCCCTTAACCGGGGTTTGTCTTCTTACGCATTTGCATTTTATCTAAATTGTTTTAATAAAATTGCTACTAAAAAGATGCATAATAAGTGTTAAAATGGCATTAAAATAAAATTATTGTTAGAAATTTCTGCTTTTTAAAAATAAAATTTTGTTACTAATTTCTAAAATTTGTTATAACATTAAATTTTCTTTATTTGCAATGCCTTATAAACAAAAACAATTTAAATGAAGCAAAAATCGAGCAAAGTAACTTAAAACGTATAAAGAGTATATCTTAACTTAAAATCAATTCACAGATTAATTTACAACATACTGTAGAAAGAAACCAGAAAAGCATTGACACACCAGGCCAAATTATTATTATATAAGATTTTGAGCATATTTTTAAGAAAATCTCTTTTCTGATCCCCTTTGTGATTTTAACCAAATTTAAATCTTTCTGAATCGGATAAACTTTTGAAGCCCTGAAAAACATATAACTTGATTATAATCAAAGAACAATTATAAGTTGAATGCAATTCAATTCCATTTTATATTTAAATCTAGTGTGTTTAAGCTAGAGGCCGTTAAAATCAAACATTTAAATTTAGTTAATTTGATTAATAATTTAAAATATTAATGCTAAGAATGTGATATGAAAATGTTGGATTTTGTAATATTAATAAAACAAAATAACACGTAGTTTTTAAATTATTTACAAAATAAGTATAAGTTTTAAATTTAAAATTAAATTTTAAAAAAACAACAATTATTTTGTTTTGCTAACATCAACCAATTTAACATGTACAAACTATTAAAATAAATTTTTTACTTGTAAAAATAATCTAATTTAAATTTTTTATTTTAAAGTTCACTAGCTTAAAAAAATTTTATTGTAGGCAAAATTGGGGTTTTTGTTAAACATGAGAATTTTAGCTAAAAATTTATTAAAATTATTATTCAAATATTAATTAAAATAATAACTTTTAATTTATTTATTTATAGGTTTTACAATAACGGGTTTAAAATTTATTTAATGTTTAAACTCTTATTTTTAGATTTAATTTTTAACAAATTACTTATTATTAATACCGGTAATAACTTAGAACCGTCGTTTGGAAAGGATTGAGCCGAGATTAAGCATATTTCTGAAAATACTCTAGATTTTGAATATATAGACATATGTTAAACAAGTAAATAAAAGTTTAATAAGTAATTTGTAATAAATTCAATACAAAAAATATGAGTTTAAACATTAAATAAAATTTAAAACTTTTATCATAGAATATATACAATAGGGTTCAATAAAAAGTTATTATTTTAATTAATAATATTTGATTAAAAATTTTACTAATTTTAGTGAAATTTCAACTAAAATCCCCATCTTTTCTAAACGACGGTTTTTAGTAATAACCAATATTAGAATCTTATTAATACAAAAATAAGATATTTGGTAGGGATAGTGAAAGGAGGATCAGAAAAAAATCGCCTCTAATTTTGAAAATTTTGATTTAACCCTCTCCTCTAGCATTTGGTCCGCGTAAAGATACCCCCTTGACTTTTTTACGACCGCCGAAGGCGGCCGGCAAATTTGTTGTTTTTTTGGCCAAATTTTCCCTAAATTGGTGCTAAATCCAGTTTAAATTCCGTTAAATTAGGAAAAATTTTATTATAAACAGAAAAGTTGAGTATTGGAGAAAGTTTGTCAAGAAATCAAATTATGTAGATCTATGTTTGACAGGGATTGAGAAGATTGGCCGAAGATTTGACTGGGTCAGAGGAAGGATTTTTCAAATTTTTGGCCAAATAACTAGTATCAGGAAAGTGATTATTTTAAAAACGCTTAAAATTATATATATACTTATAAATAAATATTATATATATACTTATATACTTTAAATATATACTGTATATACAGTATATGATAAAATGTCATTTAATTTAAATGGATTTAAACCGGATTTAGCACTAATTTATCAAAAATTTCTCAATTTTAATCAAAATACTTTAAAAATTTGCCGACTTCCCACAGCTTTACGCGGACCCAATGCTAGGGTAGGATAAATGCCATATTTCAAAACCAGGAGGATTTTTGTCTGATCACCTATTCTCGATCCTTAATGTTTGCCCTGAGCAAGTTCAGTTCTAAGCCTCTCTGTGAGCGAGTCGTATTTGCCAGAGCCGACCCAAATTTTTCGATCACAAGTAACACCACTACAGATCAGGGTAGTTAACTTTGAAAAATATTTGCCCTTGACAAACACATATTTCGTCTTTATTTTTAAAATGCAAAGAGGGGGCCCTTCTATATTTTTTAAATATTTAATAATTTGTAAAATCTTAACCTGAACAATCCAGCCCAAACCTGGACGGTTGGCCACCCTGCTACAGATACCAATTCAACATAAAGACACTAATTCTAAAAGTTAATATATGTGAACAAGCTCAAAACAAAACCAATAAATTGGTCAATCATATAAAACAATACATACATGTGTACAATACATAAACAATATTTAAAATAAACTTGTACAGAAGCTGTAAATCGAAACGGTATAGAAATTTGCTATATAACGGAATTATAAATAGATTAACCTGTTTATTTTTTAAATCTAAATTTATATTTTTAAATTTTATATATGAAATAATTACTATATTTAAGCTCAAGTATTAAAAAAACATACAAATTGTTAATTTTAAACTTTGATAAAAAATAATCAAAGCTATGTTTAAATTAAAAATCAATAAATTTGAAAAAATTATTTAAAACTTATAATCATTTTATCTGATTTTTATTCTAAACTTTGGTTTTAATCAGATCATTTGTTATAAACATAAGTTTAAAGAGCCAATTTGTTAATATATTATAAGTTCAATAATATTTTAAAACTTAAACTTAGTATTAAAAATATACAAGCAATCTTATAGTTAAAACCAACATATTTTTATTAAATAGCAAATTTTTGTATCGTTTTGTTTTACATCTTCTGTATCAAATATAAAAAATTAAATCAAGAGAACTTCAAACCAGCATGAAGATTTTTTTTTCGATAATAAGTTAGGTAGCGGTTCCTTAAGAATATCTTAACTCAAAATACATTCACAGATCAATTCTATCTTAAGTTTTATATTTTTAACTTATTATTTATTT
>JAQFXP010000301.1:0-34618 GCA_034693685.1 Belba bartosi | reverse complement strand
AACATTAATTGTAATTTGAAAATAAATTAAAATTAATTAAAACATATTGGAGAAATAGGGTGGACACCCTGTATATAAATATCTAGATTTTGTAAAAATATTTTACAACTGATAGTTAGATAAAAGCTATGTTGGAATTTAATATTTCTAATTACAGAAGTTGATAATAATATTCTCACAATGGTAAGTTATCTATTCAATTACAGTTTACATAAAAATTATTTTTTTAACTATAAATTATATATAATGCAATAAGCTATATATCTAATTTTCAAACTTTAAACATAAATTACAGTTAAACTACATGAGATATTTTAATTGTGTTTTCACTAACACATACATATATTAAAACAAAATTAATAATAAAATGAAATATTTATATAAACAATATTCTTAAGACGGGAAATGATGTTTAAAAAATATAAACACGATTTTTATAATGACATCAAAAAACACAAAATAATGTGAGGTTTATTTATGAGCTGTGTTTGTTTAAAGCAACTTACTAAAAAATATTTTTGAATTTTTTTTTGTGTTAAAACTTATTTATTACAAAGCGATATATTTTAATACTGAAAAATTTAGACAATTTAAAATTAAATAATTCATTTAATTATTAATTTTTTAAAATATATTTATGTGTTAGAGAAAAAAAATTAAAATATTAAATGTAGTTTTCCTGTAAATTAATTTTAAAAATCATAAACTGTAATAAGATATTGTATTTGTTAAACTTGCATAACTTTTTAAATAATAAAGTTAGACAAATATTTTTAACATATTCTAATATATTGAATAAATTAATCATGATTAAAATGATATTAAAAAATAAACATATTTTATTAAGTTTTGTCATATTTTTTGTTAATAATATAAATTTATTACGAATTGCACATTCTTTTGGTGTCATTATTAGACGTTGAGTGTACATTATATACTGTATCACCAAGTTGCATCCACAATGATAATATTTCATCAGCATTTTGCATGTTCATTTCGCAATTGATTGCATAAACTATAATTTTAAAATAAAGTTTATATATACTTTTCATACATTTGTTATTTTAATTTGAATAAAATACTAGCTTATAGCATTTTGAATGCTATAATATTTAATTTACATACCTAAAATATTTAACAAAATATTTATTTTTAAAATATTAGTAAAATACATTTTATTAATTAAAATTAAAACATTTGATTTTCAAATCAATTTAATATTTAAACATTAATTAAATAATCAAATATGTTAAAATTAAATTAATTATAAAAAATTTTATTGCAATAAGTTGCATAATAACTAACATTTCCAGTTTTAGGTGCAAAAATAGGGAAACCTTCAAACTCTTAATACAATCCCATATAATGTATAACTGTATATAAAAGATCTAAATAGAATGACCACAAATAACGTAATTCAAATAATAGTTATTAAACAAATTTTAAAAATAATTATTAATTAGTCAAATAATAACTTTTTTACTCAAAATCCATATCCAACTTTTATGTTCGACATTATTAGCCGACATCCATATCCGACTTCCATATCTAACTTTAATACCCGACTTTTATTCCCAACTTACATACCCAACTTTAATACCCAACTTCAATACCCGACTTCCATATCCGACTATCCAGAGCGCAGGCGTCAATGAGATTACTACTACTACTACTATTCATAGGCCGAAGCCTTTCTTCTTGCACAACCAGTAGTCAATGAGATTAGTCGCAAAATTTTAAATTTCTTTTACTCTCTAGAATCATATATCTACAGTGTTAAACTAATGTCCAACAATTGTTTTAAATTTGTGTTTTATTTGTGTGTTTTTAACATTTTATTGAGTGCAATTTTACTTTTGTGCATTATTGTAATAAATAATATTATTGTCAAACATTTAAATATTCAAATCAACTACAAATATAGAAGATCTTACCGCTAAAGATAATCAGAAAACGTACGCGGCATCCTAGACGCACACTCAGATCGAAATAGAATAAACAAATGGCATCAAAGTCAAAAAATGACGTATCCATCGATTGTATGCCGTCACAAATCCCAACGGGAACACACAATTCCCTCAAGCAAATAGCCAATATGTTACGCACAGTCAAATATAATATACGTCATTTTAAAACTATCTACCCAAAGGCCACGCAGAAAGAGAATAAAGCTGTATTAACGGCTAATCTAGACAGAATAAAGGAATTAACTTGTTATCTCGACTCATTTGTTACGTCAAGACCTGATCGACACCCTGATCTAACAAGTGTCCAGGACGCAAGTACAAACACATGTGAATCATACGACAAATTCCAAGACGCACAGGATGCACAGGTCGAATTCCAGGACGCACCGGATGCAGACACAGGGATTCTCGGAAGAGGGAAAATCAGACCGAAACAAAGCAATACTCAGGAGATAATCTCGAGACAAATATTGGAAGGAACTAAACTATTAATTAATAATTAAGTGCAAATAAAGTCGAACGTAGAGGACATAAAGAAAAATCAATTATCGGATCATAAATTGTATGCAAACACAGTGAACTCATATAGTGTAACATCCAATACGCAACAACAGAAGAACCAAATCAGTGCAACTTCTAAATTAACGCCGACCTATTCACAATAGTTAAATCAAATAACGAAAACGCTAGTCAATCAGACGTTAGTCACTGTATACACAAAGTAGTTAAAAGTATTAAACTCACAAAAGATATTAAAAAAACGGCTAAAATATCCAACAAAACGTTAAGAATAGACTTCGTATGTGAAGAAGACAGGGAACTAAAGATGAAGGCAATCAATTCAACAAAAGAGATCACATCCGAGATGACAAAGAAAAGAAACCCGCTTATTATTATAAAAGGGGTATCAAAGGACACAAGTAAAGACAATATTATCAGCAAAATCATCGATCAAAATAAACACATTTCGGACTACAGCAAAGAAAACCCCAGTGAAACAGACGCTGGTGTTAAAGTTAAATTCATCCGTAACAACAGGAGTGAGTTTTTGTTGAATTACGTCCTAAAAGTGCCTCCAAGATTACGTGTAATCATGTTATCCCACAATAGAGTAAAAATAGATAATCAGTTGGTCCATCTAAAAGCATATTCGCCTTTCATACAGTGCTTCAAATGCTTAGGTTTTGGCCACTTATCGAAACAATGTGAAACTAAAGACACGTGTGCTTACTGTGCAAGAGCACATGACACTAGGAAGTGTAGCATCCGAGACGATAAAAAAAAATTTAAGTGCTACAACTGTCACAAAAGTAATACAAAATATGGAAAAGATGAGAAGACAAACCACTCAGCATTATCGTATGCTTGCCCTCAAGTGTCACGGATGCGTATACGAGCCAAAGATATGATTAACTATGTATATTGAATTAAACGCTAACAGTCATCCAATACAATTGTACAAGAAGTCAAAGATGTTTAAAGCACTAGATTATTTATAGAATTACTAACATAAACTATATACCCAAAATGACACACATAGATTTGACGAAATATTATAACCTTAATAGATATATTAACTCAAGACTTGTCTAAATATCCTCATTTCCCTTGTGAGGTTCTCAACTGCTTCATTTTATACAATTATATTTAATTTTATTTATTCTAAATTTTATTCTTTTTACAATTATTCATAATTGTTTAGTATTCTCTTTTTATAAAATTTTATATTTTAAACATTGTATATTATGATATTAAATAAAGCAGTTATCCAAGTAAAAAAATAATAAAGACTTCCATATCCAACGTTAAACTTCAATACCCGACTTCCGTACCCAACTTCCATGCCCAACTTACATACCCGACTTCCATACCCAACTTCCATACCTAACTTACATACCCGATATTCATAACCAACTTTGAATATCCGACTTTCATATCCAACTTCAAACTTCAATACCCGACTTCCGTACCCAACTTCCATACCCAACTTACTGACCCGACTTCCATACCCAACTTCCATAACCAACTTACATACCCGACTTTCATACCAAACTTCGAATACTCGACTTCCATATCCAACTTCAAACTTCAATACCCGACTTTCATACCCAACTTCCATACCCCACTTTCATACCCAACATTAAACTTTAATACCCGACTTCCATACCCAACTTCCATACCCGACTTTCATACCAAACTTTAATACCCAATTTCCATATCCGACTTCCCTACCCAACTTCCATACCCAACTAATATACAGCATTTGATAGTTTAATTTTGTTTGTAATTACTTTTAATTTAAATTTTGTTTAAATTTTTTAACGTTTATTGTTAAATATTTGTTTGATATTTGCGTAATTTCTGAACTTAAAAAAGTTAAACAACATAAATATTGGGGAAATTGTTATTATAAAAATTGTTCCACCTAAAACTGGAAATATTAATAATAACTAACAATTTTTTTAATATTTAGTTAAAATATATAATGATAAAATTAAAAAAACTATTATTATTGAAACTTAACTTTTAAATTTTTTAAATATAATTTGTTTTAATGCTTCATCCTAGAATTACTGGAAGCTAAATTACTTTGGAAAATTATTTAAATATACGGCAAAACTTAGGAAATTTTTATAATTCGTTAGTAAATTAAATTTAGTTAAATAAACTAAATTTAGAATTACACTACGATAAATTCACTAATGTTTTATAATTTTAATTATAATTTTTTTTGCATTTTAGCACGGTTTTTTATTAGCTTAACTTAACATAACTCAAAAACCAAAACTAACATTATCTAATCTTATTTACAGAATATTGAAATATTGAATATATTGTGTTTATTTGTAAAAGAAACTGTACTAGCTAAGATATAAGTTACAATTAAACTAAACAATTATTTTTAAAAATTAATTTAATTACTTAAAAATTATTAAATATATTATTTAAGAAATAATGAGATAAATAAATACTAAATTTAATAAAGTAAAACAATTTAATATTATTTAATGTGTCTAATGCAATAGTTAAAATTATTCAAAAATTATAGCTTTTAATTATTATTATTAAAAATTGAGTAAAAATAAACTAGTATAGTATTAAAAGAACGTAACATTTTTCTGCTCAAAAGTTGACAAATAAAAAAAAATAAATTATATATAAAAGTTTATAAATAATGTACAATTTTTTAAATATTTAAATAAATTTAAAAAATAACATGATGTTACTTTTTTTGCTATTGCATTTTAACCATTTATTTGTTGTTTAGTTTTGCAATTAGTTGTTTTGTAGAAAAAAATTATTTAAATTTTATTTTTTAAATACTGTACAAATTTGTATTATAATGTTTTACTTGTCTTCATTGTAAGTCATAAATCAAGTCATTTTTGACATTGTTATATTTGAAATAACCAAATTTATATTTTATTTTTTCATTAATTTTTACTTATGTGTCCAGATTTTTATGAAAGTTTATAAATCAAATATTTATTCTCAATTTAGTCATAAATAAGTTAAATACATAAAAATTATATAAATATTTTTATAAATACGATATTTTCATTTAAATTACTTATCCAATAAATTTTAATTTGTTTGCAACAATAAATTTAATTTAAAACTTATTATTTATTACAGTTTATAAATTATAATATTTATTGTAAGAATTATTACATCTTTAATTTTTATAAATTTATTTAAACATTACATTATAATTTATAAACATGTTAATATGTATTAAAACAGAGATTGAGAAGGGGGATCGAAAATTTGGATTCATCCCTCCCCCATAGCATTTGGTCCGTGAAAAGGTACCAAATTGACCTTTTGACGGATGCTGAATGGGGCCGGCATATTTTTTGGTTTTTTGATCATAATTTACAAAATTTTCCTGAATTGGTGCTAAATTTGTTTAAAATTCAATTAAATTAACTAAATATATTTTAAATTCGGTTTAATTACAGTTAAATTGTGGAAAATATTTTTCCTAATACACCTCCTGTTTTTGGCCAAAATATTTTAAAAATTTTCTTTTCTAATCCCCCCTAAATCGGCCGACTTTCTCAATTTCTAATTAAAGTCAATGTGTGTACACAAGTTATATATAATTTTGTATAAAATTATTATTACATTTCAATTTATACTTTAACATAAATATAATAAAAAGTTTTAAATTTTAGTTAACAAGCAAATATTTCAATAAAAAACATACTAAAACTAAGTATATTAAACAAACGGTTAAAAAATTAGATATACAAAACATTTTAATGTTTTAAATTAAAAAATTAATTGAAATTTCTCCGACCACTTAAGCCACCCAGTCCTCCACCTAGACCATCTAAGCCATCACCCAAGCCGCCAAAATTTTTACCTGCTCCTCTTAACCCACCTAATCCGCCACCTAACCCACCTAAGCCGCCAACAAGACTTTGAGCACCACCTAACACAGCCGAAGCACCTTGTTGAAACGTTTCAGCACCCCGCTGAAATACGTCTCTTACTGGGTTTAAAAATGATGGATTATTGCTTTCACCTCGGCCACGCCCGCCGTTAAAAATATTCTGCACGGGTTGAAATACACCAGCTTGGTCTTCCTCTGGTTGAGTGCGTCTTGATGGTTTATTGTTTGTATTCTTTTTTGGTTTTGTTGTACGACTGGGCGGACATTTCGACCGACCGTTACTATTGGATCCGCAAAACGTTTTTAATGGAAGACCCGGAGTACTATCGCCTAATGATTTTATAATACGCGTTGAATAGGATTTCGGACACCTCTCCCGTTCCATAGCAATGCGCAGTCCCGCGTGCAATCCGTTTATGCACGCTCTGTATTTGCTGTAGTTGCTGTAAATAATTTATAAAATTTGTTCTATTAAAATATTAATTTTATTAAGTTGATTTTTAAGCTGTAAATTGATTTTTTTTATTATAGTAATAATAGGTTCTTATTTTATGATTATTGTTGGAAATGAAACCACCCGGCCTTTTTTAATTATGTATTTTATGTTATTTACTTAAATTAAATTAAATTAATTATAATAATCTAAATAAATTTTGAATGTTTTATTAAGATTTTTGTTAAATTATTATTTTTCACATGTATTAAATATTATTAATTGGCTTATTAATATATTGAACTTAAAATGTTAACATTTTAGTTTATTAATTTCTATTTTGTTTGCTAATTATTATAAAATAATATAAAAATTTTATTTTTTAAATTATTTAAAATATAATATTTAATATGACAATTATTGTATGTCTTTATATTATCAAAGTTAGAATACAATCTAGATTTATTTAACAAATTATAATAAGTTTTTGCAAAAATTAATACAACAACGCAAACATACCAGCAAATTCCATTACTATTAGCACCAGATCCGCCATTAAAACCATTCAACAATCTAGTTGGTAAAAAATTCTTCATACAGTCGCCAACACCACGCGACGCAATTCGATCACAAGCGCCCACCCCGGGCAATCTATCAATACCTGATAAGCTTGACCCGCCACCACCAAATGGATTTAATCCATCCAATATGCCCTGAGATTGTCCATGTTTAATAACAGTAGCAAAAGTTGCCAAGCAGATAAATTGTTTAATATCAAACATGTTTTGTACAAGTGAAAGTACTTTGTTAATGTTAATTTTTGCTTATTTTTAGAATTTATATTAATGTTTTTGTTTCAAATTATGCTAAATTTCAGGTTTTGGATATAATTACAGTGAATAACCTTGATGTCTGTCTATATAGTAAATGTACCGGATTATACACTTTAATTGACTCTGTTTTGTACGATTATTTTGTTTATTGCGAGAGTAATATTGGAATTTCCCTGTTATTTGATTGTATTAATAGGAAAAGTGCACAACTATTACATGTGTAAATTTTTTTTTATTATTAATTTTAAATAGATTTAGCAATAATGATTTTATTTTAATATAATTTTTGTATTTTTATTATTAAATATTTTTTAGATTTAAGTTGTAATTTTAAATATCTAGTTAAAATATATATTGTTTTCTAATTCTATTTATTATAAATATATATAATTATAATTTATTACGGTTTGATTTTTAAAATATTATGTTAAAATTATTTAATACATAGAAAGATAAGTAAATTTACCATTTAAAATTTAACTAAATCAATCAAAATTATAATAATAAAAAATACAATAAAAATGTTTTTCTCAATTGGTTGTTTTTGTTGTTTATGTTGATTAATATCATTTTTAAAATTTATAAAATATAAATGATATTTTGTCAATGACACATCAACTGTACATTAGAACTAAAATTTTTTTAATGCAATTTAGATTTCATAGATATATGAAATCATAAATAAAGTTGTTTAATTAAATAGTATTTGTTGTTTTACTGCTTAAAAAATTTTAAATTTTGTACTTTTTTCTAATAAATCTATTTAAAACGTGAACTAACTAACAAGCATTTGTAATAATTTTTATATAGTAAGTATTATTTTTAAAATATAATTTTGAAATTTGATTTACAAAAAAACTTTATTTTAAGGTCATATCATCCCGATTAAACTTTATTTGAGGCTCTGTTGTTTAGTACAGCACTACTATTTTGAGTTTCACTGTTGCACATGTTGAACAGAATATGTGAAATAGTAAATCAAATAATAGTAATGTCTTGTTAAACAAAACATTTATATAATCGGAATATTCAAAGCGGTTAAAGCAGATATTGTAAAAGTCGTGAGATCCAGGGGAGAGATTTTTATAAATAAAATTGACCAAAAACTAAGGTAATAGGAAAGGCTATTTTTTAAAACGCTTAAAACACCATATAATTATTGGCATTTGTTGCTAAATTTAACTGGATTTAAACCGTATTTAGCAACAAATTAGTAAAAAAATTTTAATATTGGTTACAAAAAATTTAGCGGGCCCCTTTTGCGATTGGCAAGAATTAAAAAAAAAATTTCTTTTTATAGACCAAATGCTAAAAGGGGTAAATGTGAATTTTCAAAATTAAATGGATTTTAGGTAGATCTTCACTTATCAATGTCTAATTTAAAGTGACTCTCATTTTATTTATAACAACTTACATAAATCATACTAGTTACACAGATTTGCACTCGATACACTGTTTTAAAAAAATTTAAAATAAAAATAAACTTAATGTCTGGAAAATTTTTAAAAACTTTTTTAAATATCAAGATTAATTTTAAATAAATAATCAAAAAATATATTAATTTTTAGAGTTGTTTTGGCATTGCGAACGACGACTATTGCCGGAATCGCACATCAATCGCAACGGCAATCCAACGAAACTATTGCCGAATGATATGATAATACGTGTTGAGTAAGCTTTTGGACATTTCTCTCTTTCCATAGCTATACGAAGTCCGTCATAAAGGCCTAATATGCAAGCGTTGTATTTGCTATAACTACTGTAATTATTAAAAACAAATTATAAACATAAAAGTTTTCAATAATAAATTAAAAAAGTAGTTTGTAGTTTTATTATACTACAAAACAATTATTTATTTATATTTAACATGCAATAATTATTTTTTTTGTAATCAATGTAAAAGTAATATTATTTTATAATTTAATTTAATTAAAAGTATAATTATAAATTTTAATTAAAACCCGTATTTAACAATTGTAATTAATAATTTACAATTTATAATGTATACATTAGTAGTAGTTTAGTTAAAATATTAAAAATAATTTTCATATATAAATGTTATATTATACCAGCATATGCCATTGCTAGTACCAGACATAATTCTAGTAGGCAAAAAATTGCCCATGCAATTCATGACACCACGTGATGCTATACGATCACAAGCGCCAATAAACGGAATTTGTTGAAAATTTTGTCGCAAATCCGAAAAAATATTTTGACATTTAGTTAAATTTAAAAATATTATTATAATCAAAGAAATATTTGATAAGAGTTTAAATAAAAACATTTTGCGACTTAAATCTGTTTTACAATCTTTATATGCAATTAAATAACAAATACATAGATTGTTTAAATAGTAAAATAACCTTGATCCTTGATTTAATGCGGAAATTTTTTTAAAGTAATTTCCCAAAGCAATTTTAAACAATTAAAAAACTATATTATATCATAATTTAATTAATTTTGTTTATACATGTTTATAATAACAATTATCAATTTTAACAACTGTAAATGTTAATATTAATTTTAATTTAAGCATTAAGTTATACTAATTATTAGTTTTCGGATTAGCATTAGATTACTCAGATTTTTTAAACAAGTTTTTAACAAAATGTAATTTTTTTTCAATTAAAATATTTTTATTTGATCCATGACCATTTTGCTCTTTCGAATGCAATATCAAGCGTATTAGCTCAGGCAACATTTGCGGACTGCCAAATCCTGGTATGTTAACTGGAAATGGATTGTCAAAGTGAAAGTTTAACACATTTTGCACTGCTGGTGGTATTCTAGCTGGTCGAGCACTGCCTGGCTCATTGTCACTAGCTTTTTTAATATCTATTATAAAAATTAAAATGCATTAAAAAAATTTTAAATAGAATAATTTTTACTTACGTTTAGCAAAATTTAGACAAATAAATAATGATAAAATCAAAATTATAAAAAATTCATTTTTTATAATTAACATTTTAAAACAATATTTTTATACTTGCAGTTTTATTTTACTGAAAACAATTGGTTTACTTGCTAAAACTATAAAAAATTTTAATTATGACAAAATAAATAAAAACAAAATACACATGTTGATCTAAATATTTATCAATAAAAATAATTTTTTTTGTTTTAATAGTTGTTTTTAAGTTTTATTATAAATAATTTTATATATGTAATAATAATTTTTAAATTTTATTTCAAAAACTTTATTTTTTATAAGATAATTTATAGTTTTTTCTATTGTAACTTGATCAAATTAATTTACGAGAAAAACTTGTAAATATCACAAATAACAAATAAATAATTAACTTTTAATTCATAAAATGTCAATTAAAAATAAATAAAAATTTATTGTAACTTTGTAAATCTTTGAATTTAATAGGTCCACATGAACATTTTCTTAAATTTATTTTTATTTGAAAAAAATTAACTTCTATAGCTTTAAAAATTAATAAAACATTTTTATAATATGTCAACTATTGTTATTTAAAAAGTAGTTAACCTCAAAAATAAATTCTTGCTCAATTTTGTTTATGAATTATAAATGTGTTATATTTTTTTAATAACCTAGTTTAATTTAACTATTTTAAACTAATCAAAATATAAAGAATAAATAAAATAATTTATCTAAAAACAAACCAAAACTTTGAAATATGTATAAATTTAAATAAATTTTTGATTCTAATTATATAAATTTTATCTCGGTTATTATATTTGCAATAAATTATTTTCACACATTCTAAATTAAATTTTCTCAATCTAAATATTTATTTAATATTAAATTTAAATGCATATTTTATTGCAAATTAAATGATAAATAAATACAAAATCAAAATGCACTGGCACACAATAATCTAATCAAAAATACATAAGCTATCAAACAGTTATGTCATTATTTCCTGAGACACTTGACTACAATTAGTGCAAACTATTCATAAAAATACAAATTATATTTAAAACAAATACTTAATATAATATAATATAAGATGATAATAAAAATGCATAAATATATTTCCTGCTAACTAATTAAATAAATAATAAAATACTTTCAACTTATGACTCATGCATATAGTAACGCTATCTAATCAAATAAAAATAAAACTAAAATAAAAGTAAAAATTTCACCAAAAACTGTACAGAATTACTACGAAATCTTCAATACAAATAAAAAAAGTTTTATTTTTTTCTAAATACAAGTTTACATAGCCTTGAGGCACATCTACCAGATTCCTGTGAAATAGTTGCAGACTACTTGTGCTCAGTTCTGTATGACATCCCATACCAACGCCCAGTTGCATGAAAAAAGTTAATTTACTATACAATCTGTATTCATTGCCGGATACAATAAATAACGTCTATAAAATATAAATTAATGTAGATAGCTAGCTACGTCAAAATAACACGATTTGGTTTATATTTGTGTTTTGAAAAGTGTTTATTTTTTCAGACGTAATTTGTTTTCAAAGCAACAGTTGTTTGATGTTTGTACAAAAGTTTTTCGAACTAATAGGAAAAGTCAGACTAAAAATATAAAATATTGTTTAAAACAGTTTATAAATTGTATTTGTATTAGAAAGTATGCAAACCGTATTAGTCATAAATTGTTAGCAAAGTCATTTTTATTTAGCTTTGATGTTCAGATCACTATTGTATTGTAAATTAATTAAAGTTTATAATAAAATTGTATCTACATAAAAAATTTAAATATACATGTTTATCATTTGTTGAATTTAATTTCTATAGTGACAATCTAAAAAAGTAAAATTCAATTAAACCATTGATTGAATTATTTCGACGTTTATAGCGACTGCTAAACAACAGACGAGAAAATTATATTTAAATAACAACTGTATTCAAACAATAACAGAAAAATCTCATATATTATACAACAGATTGTATTGAATAGCAGACACTTATAGACTGTATTTAAATGGCAAACAATACAAGCGTTTACGACATTGACAGCGACGGCGATAGCGACTGCAATGATGTGATTATCAATCAGTTTGGAAATCCATTGTACGATAACTTCGACTGTTGTCTTGATTTGACCGATAATGACAATACGGAACGTAATTCCGAGGTTAGTAGCAATAGCATTGTTTATGCTATGAATAGCGACGTTATTGACAGTTGTGTTGCTGTCAAACAAAACGCCGACACACGTCGTATGGACTGTGTGTCAAAGGTTACGCCGAAGCCGATGGAGCGGACGAGTCTACGCAGGGCTAAGAATAGTAATGCGGATATTATTTATACAAATGTGTCGAAAGTTTGTGATAATCAAGTGATTAATAAATGTGATACAAGTCATAGTCAAGTAAGTTTGATAATTTGTTCTTTAAGAATTTTCAAATTTTTATTTTTATTAATTATTAATCTATTAATTATTAAATTAAACATTTAAACATGTTCATAATTTATTTTATATAGAAAATTTAATTATATTTTATTTTATACATTCAAGTTATTAGGATTATTCTTTTAATTTGTTTATTTTTATTATAATTAATTTGTCTAGTTAATTTAGTTTTTTGCTATTTTATCTAGTTTAGAAAGTTAATTTTTTAAAATTATTTTATTACTTTTTTAATTTATAAAATTCTTTTTATTATACATTTATGACAAATTTATATAGATAACTAAAATTGAGTTAGTTAGTTATCTCAAGTTAGCTTGTTACTAATATAATTTATAAACAAGTTAACACCTTATTTAGATTAATTGTATTGTTATTTAGCATTATTTAATAAAAATAATATAAAATAAAATTACAGTCAATTAGACATAAAAAGGAAATCCTATTAAACTACAAATAATTTGTAAATAAATTTTAAACATTTAAAAATATTTTACAAAATATTTTTGTTTTTATTCAATAAAAATTAATATAAAATAAAACGCTTAATACGTTTAAAAATATAATAAGTTATGCAAAAAAAAATTAATTTGCTAAATAACCTCACTTGCTCCAGACGCAAGTAATTAAATATACAATTTTTAACTAGCAATAAATCACAAGAAAAACACATTTACTTCACATGACTTTTATTATATTTACAATATTTGACAAAAAAATATGTTTTTCAATAACAAGGTTATTATTGAGAAACTGTATTTTGTCAGGAGATTAACAAGAAATACATTTTCAATAGTCATCTACAGTTGTAGATTTCATTTGAAATTTACATTTGATTTGCAATATATATATAAAAATTTATATTAATATTTCCTTTTATAAATAAATATATTAAATAAATCTAAAAAATAATATTATTATTATTTAACCTAAATCAATTTTTTAGCAACAATTTAATTTACAGATAGATTAATTATGTGAATTATTAAATGGCAATATTATTTAAATCGTGCTTGATCTGATTGTCAATTAAATAAAATTAGAAATCTTAATTATAAACAAAATATTAATTATAATTAGATTAAAATTTTCTAATTATTAATTAAGTTAAAAAAATCAAAAAATTATTTCGATTAGTTTTATAGCTTGCACGATCTGATTTAGATAAATAAAAAATGAATAAATTAAATCCAAAACAAATACAAATACTAGTAAAGTCAGTGCACTTAACAAACTGTAATTTTTATCAAACTATTAACTAAATATAAAATGTGCATTTTATTTTTGGTCCTGCTAGTGTATTTTTTAAATCTATTAGTCATGCGAAAAAATATAACAATTTATGAAAAAAACATATATTAAAAAATAAATTTGAGTTTTTAATTCAATTACTCTTAATAAATTCATAAAAAATAGTTTATTTTTATATATTTATGTTTTTTACATAAATTGTTATATTTTTTTCGCATAACTAATAGACTTTTAAGAAAAATAAAAATTTTCACCAAACCAAAATAGAAAGTCACTTTTTATGATTATATAGATTTATATTTTTAAACAATACTTTTTATATAGTAATTGCGCAAAATATAAAAATAGCTTTCTTTATTAATTAACTAATAGTATTTGAGCACGATATTATTAATGTAAATAAGCAGTTATCAGGCAAATACTATTGTGAATTAATAAAAAAAAGATAATTAACCTTAAAATAAAACCATTTAAATTTAACTATTTATTGTTAAGATTATTAAACCTATTAGTATTACTTCTAAGCAATAATATTAGCATGAAAAATTACATTAATAAAACCAAAATTGATTTCTCAATTACCAGCAAAATGTGCTGACGACAACTGAACCGCAAAACAATGACTTACCAAATTTAATAATCGAGCTTGAGTCAATTTTAACAAAAATGAGCACGGACGAATTTTACGCAACACCGATACCAGACAATCAACTAAGACAACGTCCGCCGCAAAATTGGCGACCAAAGCCTCGCCCGCGCCGATCCCTATCGACTAACTCGTCCACATCGACCTCTACCTCATCACTAGGCACACGACCGCTACCCCAACCGCCCAAAGAGTTGCCGCCACCTAAACCCCCGCATCTGCCACCGGAAATACCACCGCCCCCTCCGCCGAGTAGTAGTCCACCCCCAGAGGTGCCGCCTAGGTATCCGATTCGCGAGCAAATTTTACGTGATAATGTCGATTTAGAGGACCAGGTTATTTTTCCGGCGCGAAAATTAAGCGAGCCATTTCTGACGCAAAAAATCACAATTGGTTAGTAGAGTTTAATAATTACTTGCTATGACTGTTGATTCGTATGTGCTTTTACAGTCAATCCTAATTATTGTCAGCATTCGAGTTGCAAGTTAAAAGGTATTATAAGGATATTAACTTAATTATGATAAGTTGGGATTGATCAAAATTAACATTTTTTGAAAATTACCATTTTAAATTTAATAATAATACATTTTAATAAAAACAATTTAGTCGTAAAGTGTTTTTATTTATTTATTAAAAATTATTTTTTTTAATTTAGACTTACTTTCAATAAAACCAAGGATAATTATAAAATACTTAATAACTTGCATGAATAAAATTTAATAACAAAAATACAGTTGTTGCTTACTAAATTATTATTTTCTAGGTATAGCCCGTTCGCAGACATTTCGGTCAACTGAAAGACCAAAAAAGACTCTAAAGCCTAAAATACTTAACTCAAACCAAGAAAAGGGAATAATACAAAAATGCGGATATTTATGGAAAACCGGTTCAAACCGGCGCGAATTCCTCGACCGCTGGTGCGTTTTACACAAGAATGACCTAAACGTGGATGGTGCTTCACTCGGCTACTATATTGATCGTAAAACTACCAGTACTCGGGGAAAGATCCTGTTAAAAGATATTGCGTTTTTGAAAAATTTGGATCCAATTCCGGCTAAAACCAAACTACCGAACAGTCCGTCTATAGATTCGGATCACTTTTGTTACTTTGAAATTGGAGTTAACTGTAGGAGAGGTCGCGTTTATCTGTTCGCCGCTAAATGTCTCTCCGATTATAAATTGTGGTTCAATGCAATTGCGCAAGCTATTGCTTGGAATTGTTTTACGATACGCGGTTTGTTTAGTCAATTAAATTTTTTACTTTTATCTAATTTTTAATAATGTTTATAATAATTTTAAAATACCGGTAATAAATTTACTTGATTCAATTTGTTGTGTGCTTGCTTTTTCAAGTTTAAAAGTTAGAAATTTTATATATGGAAAGGGCGGCGGACTTGGATTGATAAATTTAAATAATTATTAGTTTTATACTAATTTTATAGCCAAAGCTCATTCTAACTATTAAATTATGCCCAAGATATTAAATCCACAAAACTATGTTCGTGTTTAACACCATCTATCAAACTGCATTAAAACTATTTTCACTAAAACTTTACTAACATAGATTAATTTAAATGGTTTAAAATTATAAAACCTTTTATTAAATTACAATATATTTTATTTTTTTAATTTTTTAATACATGCACCTTTAACTTTAATGTTATTATCCACGTTCAACTAACTTAGATTACAAATTATTGACGTTTTTTAATTTATAAATTCTTATTTTTATTTTACATGTTAATAAATTATTTAGTTAGAAAATATTTATAATAAAATAATTTTTTTACAATTTAGATACACTTCAATGCGGTTACATACACATGAAATACGGTATTTCTAGTCAATGGGTAACAAATTACGTCATTCTTAGCGGAAGACAAATGACAGTCATATCAAAAGACATCGAAGAAGAGAACGACAGTCGAAGTGCCGACTCAGAGGACAGCGAGAAAAGTGATTCAAATCCATATTATAGTACATATGATGTGAGAAAAGTACAGTCAATAAGCTATGCATCGGTTCATCAAATCCATTCATGCGCTACAGTCCAGGAGTCGGGACAACCAATTTGTATCACTTTTTCGAATCAAGTGTTGTATTTACAGTCGGAGTATAAATCGCATACAGAGTTGTGGTTAGTATTAAAATTTAATAAAAAATAATTTATGTTATAAATCGAATTTAAATCAATTAATTTGATTTAATTTTTGATAAATTAATTTTTATAAAATTTTTGTTAATTATTACAGTTTATATTCAAAAATTAATTATTAAAATTAAATTAAATTAAATTAATGAAATTGATAAAATAGACAATAAAACAATTATTATTTACTCAAGCTAAAAGAATTATATAAGAAAATTATTCTTGGCAAGCTAATAAAATGTTAATTTATAAATTATCATGATTATAAAAATAATAGCTGTATAAATTTTTTAGTTCTATAATAATATAAATTTTATTTTAAAATATTTCACATTGCTAAAATAACTTATGTTAATAAACAAGAAAGCAAATATTTTATAACTAAATTAGTAGCAAGTAAAATTTATTTGTATTTATATGTTTACGAATATGTTATTAACAATTAATCAAATTAACATGTATATATTTTATTTATTAGGTATCAAACATTGCTAAAACAGTGGTCAATACCAAGGAGTAACCGACTGGAAGACCAGTACCTAAACAACGACAACATACCGGTAGCCATAGATAAATGTATAAATTTCATTTCAACCTATGGCACAGACACACCGAGCGTATATCTGCAGCAAAACATTGACTCTCCGGTCGCCAACTCTATTGTCGACGCCTTTCGGTCGAATGCATGGGATATACAGTTGAAGATAGACTTGCATTCGGTTCACGACATCAGCACTGCTTTCATTCTATTCTTAAAATCGTTATCTGAATGTGTTTTCACTGAAAAATTATACCACAATTGGATTAAAGCTAATGGTATTCAAAGTGTTTAGATTTTGTTATTTATTTTTTAATTAATATAATTTTTAATAGAGTGCGAGAATCGTAATGAAAGACTGCATAAGTTTAAACTTTTATTAAATTTATTGCCAGTTGTTAACTATGCAACGTTGAAAAAGTTGGTTGCACATTTAGTTTGGTAAGATTAATTTATTTATTGTTTGTAAAACTGTAATAATTTACTAATAATTTATTTATTATAATACTTAAATTAAAATAGATTTTAGTTGGCTTGAAAAACCGTTAGAGATTATTTTTATTTTGCATTGTCTACCAGGCATAATTTGTCAGCAACTTATTATATAAAAGTTGTTTACTGGTTAGAAGAGTGCGCTTGGCACTAAAATGCCAAAATAGTGTTACCAGAAAAATTATTCTACTAGATATTTTATTTTTTTTAATTATATAATCCAAACACTTGAACTTAATTAAAATTTTTACAAATTATAAGAGTTTGCTATTTTTTGATTGTATTAAATTTAAAAATATATATATATTTGTACATGTGATATTTGATAGAGCTAAATCAATATAAATGCTGAATCTATAAGTAGATAAACATAATAAGAAATTATATACCATTATAGTTTATTTTTCTTAAAAAATATTTTATTTTTACTTGATTATTTTAAAAATAACTTTGCACATGGTTTGTTAATTTTTATTTTATTGTTATACTTTTATATGCATTTTTACATCTTAAACCAACACTAATAAAATGTTTGGTTATTTAAAATTTAGATATATTATGGAAAAACTGTTTAAAAATCTTAATTGCTAAAATATATTATAATGAACCCAACAATATAATTTAATTTATTCAACAGTATAATCGAAAATAATTCCGAAAACCAAACAACTATATTAAACATAGCGCCGGCAATTTGCCACTCATTCCTGTTCCTGAAATGCGGCGATAAAATAGTCGACGACCGGGTGTCGACGTTTGACGGCTCGAGCTCTGGCATCGACATCATAACTGACCTCATACTGTCCTACGGCTGGCTATTCGACGTCACGACTCAGGAACTCGAAAAAGAGCGCCGAATACAGAAAGCGATGGAATTATTGAAATCGGCTAAACATAGTGGAGCCGAAAGTGGTGCGATCGAGAAGTCAGTCAATGATTGCGAAGAGTTTCTAATCGGAGTTTACGTCTATAGCAAAGAGTGGGGAAAGTGTTTGAACGTCAGACTCACTCCCGCTATGACTGCATTGGATTTGATTCGCTATGTCGTCAAAAAAGTATTGAATTGTTTTTTATTATTTGTAAAACTATTCTTATTTTCTCAAGTTCTGATTGTTTATGTATCAAGTGGGTCATTTAAAAATCAACAGCTCTAAATTTGATTATATTTAAATTTTGTAAATTTTATGCGAAGGGATTATTTAGCCTTGTTCAGATTAATGTGTATTTGTTGTAAACTGCAATACATATATAAGATCAAACTGTTTAGAAACATGAGTACAATTTATAGTTTATACTGCATTTATTATAAGCAATATAGATATATTTGAAATTTATACAGGTTTGATTAAGTTTAATTATTAAACAATCTAAATTCAAATCAAGTTAAGTTAAATTATTAAGCAAAATTTATACCTATAATTAATAAATTCAAAAATATATTACAAATATTTATTTTTGTCTTAAGGCAAGAATTAAGGAAAACATCGAACGCTTAGCCGTCTATGAGATCGTATACAACGATCAATTGGAAAGAATACTACACTATAGCGATATCGTATTGGGGGTAACCCTAGCGTGGGTCCAGTGGTCGCAACACTACTGCCAACACAACTATCTCTGTGTTAAACAAAACCGATTATACGACCAAATACTTCCACACATTAGCGAACAGACGCCGATCACTATCTTCTCGGAACTTAAATACGCGAATAAGTCGGCAAAAAGTTTCAAAAAAGTTTTGGTTGAGTTTATTGGCGCCAAACTCAGCTTGTACAAGGATGAAAAAAGTGAAAAGTGTCTTGGTCAATGGAATATCGAAGATATAGTCTGGTATTTGGGCGCTGAGAAAAAGCGATTGACAAATAGTGCTAATAATAAACTGTCGATTACTTTCATTGAAAAAGACAATCCGCCCGTTAAGTGAGTTTTAATTTTATCTTGTTTAATAAATATTTTTATTACTGTATTTAATTTTATTACGCAAGTTTTAATTTATCTTGATAACAGTGTTAATTGTTTTTTAATTGTTTGATTTTATAAAGAACAAAAGAGACAAGCTACTTTGGTCGTACAATATGCTGCAATAATGCGGATGAATATCACAAATGGATCGCTGCTATGCTTTGCGCTGAATATCCGAACGGAGTTGTCGTTACTATTCCTAAACAAATAGATCTTTTAGATTAGAAATACCTATAAATGCATTTAATTGATTTGTAAATATTTTTTGTTTAATTATTTAAATATAATAATTATTACTAAAGTTTGTAATATTTAAATATTGTCATTATAAAAAAAATAATTATATACATATTAGTTAGATAATATTAAATAGCAAAATGTATGTTGTAATAATAAAATTTTTAATAAAATTGTTTTATTAATTTTTAAATTAATATTTTTTAATAGTTTAAATTCAGTGATTAAGAAGTAATTTTTTAAAATTTATCAAGTGACATTTTAAAATTCTTACAAATTTAATATTAATTAGTAAAATATTATTTATTAGATAAAACTAAAACTTTGAGCACTTTATGTGATCAATAATAAACCCGTATTATTATTTGCATTAACCAGTTGGTATTATTTTAAAATTATATACTATGTTTACAGTCATAGAATAAATTGCATTCAATGTTGTGTTTAGTATTAAAATAAAATTTATTTTATAATATAGTATAATATTAATATAAATTTTAAAATTTTGCACAAATTTTGTCAAATAAAATAAAACTTTAAAGTAAATATTACATCTAAAAACTTGTAATATATCAATATACAATCATTATTATACTCAATATACAGAAGTTGTCAAAACTAACTTCTTCACATATTCCTGATTAAATTAAAAATGCTGCTATTTCAATCTAAAACGTTTTAAACAATTATGGGATTTTAGAAAGAATCTGCCACATTAACAATTTTATTAAATATTGACTGGTTAATATTTAGCATGCTAAAAAATTTTTAGCAAAAATTACCTGGTTTATTAAAAATTAAAACAATACATTTAGTTAATATTAAAATTTAATTAAATAAGTTTATTTTTGTTGTTAAAAATTATGACCTGCAACAATTTTAATCAGTACTTAAACTCAATAAAATGTTATTTAGTTACGCTTTGTAAGTTGAATATTCTTGGTTATTTTTAAGCAAACAAATTTTTATAATTATAATTTTTTTAAAATAAAGTTTGTTATAATTTTGAAAATTTTAATATTTTTTTTATCAAGAACATATTAAAAATAATATTTTCTATTGAAAATATTTAACCTAAGCTCTCATTATGTATTGTAATTAATACAATTTGTTATAGAAAATATCATTTTTATTTTTAATATGTTCGTGGTAAAGAATATTCAAAATTTCAAAATAATAACATGAGTCATAACACGTTTGTCAGAATAGTAATAAAAATTTTAATTGTTTAGAATAAATATACAGTTGCCAAAAAAGTAAGCATTCAAATTATTAACAATTTATTTAGTGATACCAAAGACAAATTATATTTAAAAATTAGTTTGCAAATTATGCAACCATGGTAAGAATAAAATATTATTTTTATTTTTAATATATTCGTGGTTAGGAATATTCAAAATTTTAAAATTATAACTAACATTATGTATGCATGTTAAAATAATACAATTTTTACTAAAATAAATTTATTAATTTTTAAAATAATATTTTTAATAGTGCAAATACAGTAATTAAGCAATGAAAAATTCTGTTACAGTCCGGTTTAGAGTCAAGTTTAAATTTAATATAATTTTTTAATTTTGCAAAAATCGAGTAAAATAAAATAGAAATTCTAAGAAAATATTACATTTAAAAATTGATTAACTTGGCAATTGTATTAAAAGTTTTATATTTTTTATAATAAAAAGAATAAATATTTTAAATAATTTTATCTTGTTTACTGCTTGACTTAATATTAATAAATTTTAAAACAAAAACAAGTAATAAATTAGCATGTAACAAACTGTAAATTTTATTTAACGATTAAATTTTAAGCAATATTAATATTGTGCTTATTAATTTTGGTTAATAAATAATGCAATCAATTTTTTAAAATAACACATTGATTTATATATTAAATATTTAATTATGTTACTGTTTAATATAACTCTTATTTGAAATTTTGTTGTTGAAAATATATCATTTGATAAATCTCATTATCTTATTTGATAAAATCATTAATTGATTAAAAATTACATTATTTTATTGTTTGTTATAAAAATATATTTTTGAAAATATAAATTATTCAATAATATAAACTAATGTATAAATTGTTTGAAAAATTTAAAATTTTAAAAAATTTATTGACAGTGCTTTCCTCCCAAAAGTTAACGTTTATTGAAATTATAATATATTTTAATATAAATTATTTAAATTACAGTTTCTATGTTTTATTTAACTGTTTATTTGATATATTATGTCGAAATAGCATAGAAAATTTAAAACTCTTAAATCTATTATTAATGAGTTTCAAAATAATATTACTATATAACTATTATTAATCTATTACCATTGGGTGATTTAAAATCTCGTATTAATAGCAAATGTTTTTTTTAATTTCTTTACTTACAATGGAAAAAATTTAATATCGTTATTGTAATATGAGAAAAGATTAAACCTTTTATTATTAGAAAGAATTTTTAAAAAAAATTTACAATGGAAAAAATCAATATTTTTATTGTATTATTGAGAAAAGATTGGGCCGTTTTATTACTAGCGAAAAATATTTGTTTACAGACTAATAAATTTTACTGCTGACTTTTGACTTTTAGTCACTTTTATTAAACTGACTTAAAAGTGTATAATTCTGCTTACAATGATTTTATTTTTGGTGACCACGGCTAATTAAAAAAAATAATTTTTAAAAACATTTCATAATATACATAATAGTTTTTTGTGATATAGCCGCCACTGGTGGCGGATAAGGGGAGTTTGTGTTTAATTATTATTTAACTTTTATTTTAGGAAAAATTAAATTATATATTTAAAAAATTTGAACTTTAAAAACAATTTTGAGTTTGTTTTCTATTACAGCTTAATGAAGATATGACAAATTTATATAATTAATAAATTTTGTTTATAAAATTAAAGTTTATATTCTAATAATAAAAACTGTAATTTTGCTAAATAAATCTGTAAATTATAAATATTTTAATTTTTGAAAAAATACTTTAATTTAAAATATAGTAAAATTTGAATCTAAAATTCAAAAGTTTTATTTAAATAAACTAATTTTTCATATGGTATAAAGAGTTTAAAATTTTGATTAAAAAATTCTCTAGTAGCGAACATAATACAACAAAAAATATTTGTTTTATAAAATAATATTAAAAAAATATATTATTATTATTATTTGATATGCCGTGAGTAAACAAAAATAAAATTATTGTTAGTGTTTTGTTTAGATTAAAAGTTTAATATAATTTTTAAAATCTTGCAAAAGTAAAAAAATAAAATTTAAAAGTATATATTACAATTAAAAATTGATTCATTTGACAATTCTATTAAAATTTTTATTTTCCAATATTTAACAGAATAAACATTTTAAAAAATTTTATGTTTACGATTTGATTTAATATTAAATACTTATTTAATTTTGTGCTTAACCCTTCGCCCTTAAACTGGGAAGTTTTATTTAAAACTGAACTTTGACCATTTAAAAAAAATTAACGGTCAATTAAAAATTGCATAAATTTTGTAACATTTTCTATCATTTATTAGGTTAAAAACTAATAATTTTTTAATTTTTGTAAAGTTTATAAGTAAAATGTTATCAATTATTAAATAAAAGAAACAAATAAAATTTCCTACTATATGTAAACTCGGAAGTTTTTTGTGTAGAAAATATCAGTGCATTTTCAAGTGTTTGTGTTTGCGCTCAAAAAAGTGTGCAATGCAGGAAAAATAACAGTATAAGTGGTTTTATTGTATTGTTTTTGCATAACCAATGAAAAACTGGAAACTTTTCACCCCAACAGACAAAGCAGTGGATACAGCTATTATAAAGAGATATTCAATACAAATCGCAAATTGATATTCAAATAACATTAATTTGATTACTAAATAATTATTGCTTATTTGTTGCTTAAATACCAAACAATTTCTACAAATATTTTAATAAATCTGTAACAGGTATTTTAAAATATATATTACAAATTTGATGAAATATTTGCGGAAAGTTTGTGGTATTTAAATATAGAAATGGCAATATATAAGTATATATATTTGTTTAAATAATGTTAATTTGATTTGAAGTAATTAACTGAACATGTCTAATTCGTTATTTACTATTTTCGAATAATGCATGTTTAGATTTAAAATTAATTAACAAACAATTATATCTGTATTTTTGCTAATCAAAAAATTATTAAATTAATTATTACTTACTTTGTTTTTAATTATTCGGTTATAGTCCGCGCAATTCATTTCTAATAAATCATAATTGATTATCTCTTTGTTGTTCAATTGATAATCATTTTGAACCTAAATTGATCACTAAGTTTAAGTCATCTCTTATCAAAATTAGCGGAATATGGTATAGCTGTTGTTGCTTTTCCCGAACAGATTAATCAAATAACATTGAATTTATATATTAGTCGTGCGCTATTGGATCTGCATAGGCCGTAAAATTTGTTCTCTATTTCTCGTAAATAATCATTATATTAAACATATTTGACGACGACTTAACTCCGGTTTTAATAGTAAATCAAATAAAATATTAATTTTAACAATTAGATTACTATTAAATATACGGTGACTTAAGCCGCCGTATATTTAATTAAAAACAATTAAAAATTGATTATAAATTAATTTAAAATTATCTCTTATTTAAACCTATTTGTTTTAAATTATTTATATAAATATTATTTATAAATTAATGTCTAAATTATAATATTTATATTATTTAAAAAATAATATAATTTTTTTTAATTTGTATATATACATTTATCAAATAATTGTTATTAATAAATTATAACAATTACTACATTTATATTATAATACAGATAAAATAATTCATTTATTTTAAATAAATGTTATATTTAAAAACATAAAATTAAATATAAATTTAAACACAAGAAAAGAATTTGGTAATGCTTTTAACTTTTAGTTTATATTTATAGTCATTCATTAGGGCGGTCCTTATTTGATGTGAAAACTTCCTAGTTTGAAAAGTCCTGGTAGTTGGCTTATCCAAAATACAAAGTAAAAGTTCCCAGCTAGGTGTCTATTAAATTATTTTATGTTTAAGGGCGAAGGGTTAATATAATAAAAAAAATTATTTTAAAATAATAAACAAATAAATTTATTTTTTAAATTAATATTTAAATATTGCAAAGAAATTTAATTAAAAGTAAGTTATATCTTATAAATTTACTATTAATTGCAAAATAAATATATTATTAATTAATTATATTTTAAATGTTTTGCGTTTATATTTGTACAAATAAAAACTTTTACTCTAATTCAAAGTTAGATTGAATAGTCTAACAGCTCACCTGCAATGCTAACTAATTTTATTTGCAAAATATTGTTTCTCGGTTATACATATTACTAATTTACCCAAATATTATATAAACGCAAATTACTGTAAATAATTAAAAATCAGTTAAATTAATAATGATAATTAGATTATTTATAAACAAACTTTTCACTTAAACTATCCAACTAATTTTTTAGTTTTTTAGAATTAAAATTTATTAGTTCTGAAGAGATGTAACTTCAGTATTTATACATAGGAAATAAACAATTTTATACGAAACAATTATTTTATTGTATACTGTAATTAAGATTAATTAATTTTTTTCACTTTTAAAATTTGTTTTATTTTTAATATAATGGACACCCGCTGCGAAACAATATTATATAATATATTTTACAATATATATTAATAAAATAAATAATTTATTTTATCCAATTTTTAAAAAAATTTAATACTATAATTTTTTTATTATATTATTTTATTTTCAAATAAAATCTAGAATTAAAATTGTACAATTTTAACTTACTTTCTTGAAACTACACTAAAAGTCATAAAATCTGTCAAAACTTATAAACTTAACGTATATCTGCAGCAAAACGCAGACTCTTCGGTCACCAACGCTATTGTCGACGCCTTTCAGTCGAATGCATAGGATATACATCTGAAAATAGACTTGAATTCGGTTCACGATATCAGCATTGCTTTAATTCTATTCCTATTTTTTTTGTCCGATTGTGTTTTTTCTAATAAATTATTTTACAATTGAATTAAATCTAATAGTATTTAAAGATTTTGATTTTACGAAAATCTAATTAATTCCAAATAAAATTGATTTTAGTTTAATTAATATAAAAAATTAGTTATTATTAAATAATTATGGCTTATATTTGGTTAACATCATTGAAAATTTCAGTTTATTTCTTAAATCGTTGTCTAAATATGTAATTTATTGAAAATTTAAATTAGAATTAAATTAAAGCTAATAATATTTAAATTATTTAATTAAAATTTTATTAAATTAATTGAAATTTGTCAGCTGTGTTACGTTGAAAAAGTTGATTGCTCATTTAATTTAATAAAAAAATTTTAATTTAGATTTTATAAAGCTGTAACATATTATTAAAAATTATTTAGAAAAAGATTTAAAATAAGATTTAATTTATTTCGGATGTGGTCATTATGAGCTTTCTTATTTTGTACATTCTGTTTTATTCTGGCACATTTATTTTATAAAATGAGTTTATAAAAATGTTTACATAGCAAAAACATATTTAATCAATTTGTATATCAAACAAATATTAGATTTGTCAACATTTTAAATGGTTAAAATAGTTTAAGTTATGAACTTTCAAAACTAAAAATACACGTTTAAGAATAAACAAGTTTATTATTCAAATATTTTTTAATTACGCTAAATTTTTTATGCTTAACATGATTCCATAATTGCATTAAAATTTTTAAATATAATTTGTTTTATCATCTATGAATAAATTGCTTATAAGTTAAATACTTACTTTTGTTGGCAATTGTATATTTATTCCAAATAATAAAATTTTTTTATTAATATTGTAACGGGCGTGTTATGAGGCATCATTTGATCTGGACTATTTATTACTATTGGGACTAAAAACTATTGGAACTAAAAGAACGGGATATGTAGGTTTTTTAAATTTTATTCAAAAAGTACGTCTGGTTCTAATTTATAGTTTTAAAGTTTAATGCTTACAATGAGTTTATTTTTGGTGTCCTCGACAATTTAAATAATCACTATTATTTTTAAAAACAAATCTTAGCAAAGAAATAAATTTTTTATATATTATCCGCTAATGGGAATGTTCAAGGGGGTTTTTATTCAAATCTATTTATTACTTTTAATTTTTTCAAATTAATCTCATTATTTCAAACATTTCAAATTTAGATACAAATTTAATTTAATTTTATATTACAGTTAAATAAAATTATAACATTTATATAAATTTACTAAATTTTTATATAAAATTACAGTTTATATATTATTGTTTAAAACTGTGATTTTTTAGAATATTATTATTATTTATATATATTCAAATTTTTTCTATTATACTGTAAATTAAATTTTAATGAAAATTGTGGTTAGAATACAAACATTTGATTTATTAAGATTTTTTCAATTATTATATCAATTATTAATTAAAATTAATTATACACCCCCGTTGGCGGACATAATTTAAAAATTTGATTTGTTTGTTAGGAGCTGTTTTTAAAAATAATATGTATTATGTACTCTGCCGTGGGCACCAAAAATAAAATCATTGTTAGATTTAAAACCAGACGTACTTTATTTATAAAATCCAATTAGTATTCCTTTTAGTGATAAATAATGTGGACTTTAAGATATCAGTCTAATGGTGCGCGCGAAGTGTGCGGTTTCAATATTACGTGCAATTTGTATGTCTTGTCATGAAACTTTATAATTAATATCTTAACAGCTTAATTAAATGAAAACATTAGATTTATTTAATCCAAATTCAAAAAATTTAATTAATATAATATTAAAATTTTTAAAAATATTAATTTTTATATAAAATTTTTGCTTGAAACTGATTTGTCAGTCCGATTATTTTATTTATCTATAATTTTGTAAAAATAATGTTTAAACAAAATAAAAATTCAATAATAAATACTTTATATAAAAATCTTAATTCAGAAATATTAATTCTATTCAAGTAAAATAATCAAAATAATAAAATTAATTAATATTTATTCTGTTTTTAATTTAAATATTTTGCATTTTAAATATTTTTTGGTTGTTTATAATGAGCAAATTTTTTTTAATTTCAATTTTCAATTTCCAAATTTTGATTTTTAAATTTTAATTCCCTTCAATGTTGCCGACGTTATATATAATAATTCTTAACATATATTTTATTTGTCACTTAATAATTATTAGAATAACAAATATACTGATTTAATTTAAGTGTTAAAGACTGTAAATAAATTTGTATTATTTATTTTATTTTATAATTTTGTTTGGTTGTTATAAAAATAGAATATTAGTTGTGTCTGATTAATTGTATTGGAGTCAATTATCTTAAAAAAATTTTAATGCATTAGATTATTTAAATATTTTAAAATTAGAAATTAAAATTAAATAAATTTCTTTAATTAATTATTTCAATTTATTTTAAATTGAATAATATTTGAAAATTTTATAAAAATGTAATTAATTAAAATAAAATAAAATTTTATTATATTTCAATGACAAGCATACATTTGGTTTGATTAAATTGCAAAAGTTTTTCTATTTAATTAATATAATTACATTAAAAAAAATTTAATTAATTTTAACAATATAATGAATATTAAAATAAAATGAAATGATTAAACTTTTTTAAACATTATAATTTAACTAGATTATTTTTTACGTTTAAATTATTTTATTAATATTTTAAATGACGTGAATGATTTGTTAAGTTAATAAAAATTATTTGTATATTTATTCTAATAAATATTTGTATGCGGTGATTATAAAATCAAATCTCTTTAGTTTTCATTATAGCGACAAAAAGATAATAAGTCATCAACTAATTAGAAATGAATCTCGCGGATGAGCGGAAGTACAATTAGTCGCCTGTATTATAGGTTTAGTTTTTAAACCGAATTAAAAAAACAAAACGCAAATGAAATTGTAATTTTTTAAACTTGTAATTAAATTATTTAATAATAAAATACATTATTTTTTTTACTATAAAATCTTATTAATTAATCAATATAAAAATATAATTAAAAATATTTTATGTTCTGAAGTTTGTATAAGTGAACAAATTTTATCAATACACTTTTTTAGCTAGAGTTATATTTATGTTACCATATTAAATATGAAATTAATTATTTAATTATTTAAATAATTTTGCTAAATGTAATATATATATTATAACTTCCACATTTTGCTTTAAAATATTTTTAAGTAATTTTATCACAAATTTAGAATAGTATAAATATATAAAAGCTAAATTGAATTTATTAGTAAATCGTTCATTAATATTATTTATTTTAATTCTATTAAGTTTAAATTAAATATTGTAATTAATTACAGTTTAAATTAAAAAATTTTACAAAAATATTTAATATTCTAATTAATTTACTATCAATTTCTTATTTTTAATCATACATATATTTAAATTATTTGGATTTTGCATAAAACATATTCCAAGTTATGTTTTATCTTAAGTTTAATTTGATTAATTGTGTATTTAAGAATACATTATTAATTAACTTATATTTTCAATAATTTAAATTGTTTAATCGATTAGTTATCATTATATAAAAACATTAAAATTTTAATATTTAAACATAAATTATAAACAAATTTAATTTATTAAAAAAAATGCTTTAAAAATTATAAAATAAGTTAAAAAACATATTTTTAACTTAATAACTTTTTTTTAATTTGCCCATATTTACAATCTTTTGCTATTAAAGTTGTACTATTTTTAAACAATTTGTATTTAAAATGTTTATTTATTTGTACAACTTGCTTGTATTTATTTCACTGAACCAACAGTTTTGATTTTATTAATTTGTTGCACTTTTGTGGTATTTACTATATAATCTCAAAAGTTTAATATGTATTGCAACGTTAATTTGCTTTTACTATTATTTTAGAAAATATAAGAGAACTCTCTGAGGATTAAATATGAAATAATGCTTAAATAAATATAAGTTAATTTAAATCAATTTTAAATATAAATAATAAATAAATTTATATTGTTTTTAATCGTGTCTTATATGAATTAACTTATATTTTAATTTTAACACATATTCTAATTAAACATTAGTAAAACCTAAAATCGTCATTAGAGTTGAAAACAGAATTGATTCTATCCATCTAAAACATATTGGGGTATAGATTACAGGAAGGCCGAGGATGTTTGCAAGATAAAAATGTATGTTTTTAAATAAAAGACAAAATTATAATACAAATAATAAGCAATATTTTTGAAAAAATTGTTATTATGTTAATTTTTTATATAAATTAATTTTATTTGTATTATATAGCTTAAGTTTTAACCCAATTGTATATATTTATTTCATTCAATTATTAATTTTATTAAAATAATTTAAATTACAGTTTATAAAATTTTAAAAACCCACATTATATTAACTAAGAGAGGAACCTAAATCTCTGACCATTTGCAAAATGTTTTTATTTAAAATTAAAGCAAATTTTTAGTCTATTACATAATCAACACTTATATCTGCAAATGCGATTAGCAAAATAAAAATATAATTACATAAACTTTTACTCGTAACATAGGATCAATTAGTTTATCATGCATTTCAAATTTATATATATATATCAATATTTTAATAATTTTAAAATATAGTTTGTTTTGATTTTTATATTTATGTTAAAATAAATAGATTACAAAACATAAAACATTAATTTACAGTTTATATTTATTAGCTTATAAACTGTAAATTAAATTTTTAAGTTTTATTTACTATTTATTTTACTTCAATATAGAAAACAAAACAAACTGTATTTTAAAATTATTAAAATATTGGTTTATATATATAAATTTGAAATGCATGGTAAAGCTAATTGATTCTATGTACAGGTATATCTATTTACGAGTAAAAGTTTATGTAATTATATTTTTATTTTGCTAATCGCATTTGCAGATATAAATGCTAATTATTTAATAAACTAAAAATTAGCTTTATTTTTAAACAATAACATTTTGCTAATGGTCAGAGATTTAGATTCCTCCCTTAGTAAAATCTATTTATGTAATTATTTATAAAATTGTTGTGTAGTCACATAATAAATTTTGTGCTAAATTTATCTATAATTAAATGATTACTAATTCTAATTGTGTCATAGCTAAATTAATAATAATAATTATTATACTCATTTTGATTATTCATATTAAAACATCATTCAATATAAATCTCAAGCGTTTAGACATTTGGAGTTGTTACTAATTGTGAAGGGGGGATTAAACAAAAATCCCCCCTAATTTTGAAAATTTGCATTTACCACTCTCCTAACATTTGGTCTGAGAAAAGGTATCCCATATGAAGTTATGCCGGCCGCCTTAGGCGGCCGGCAATTTTTATTGATTTTTTGACCAAAATTAAAAAAGTTTCCCTAAATTGTTTAAACCCAGTTAAATTAACTAAATTTGGTTTAAATTCAGTTAAATCAACTAAATTTAGTTTAAACCCAGTTAAATTAACTAAATTTAGATTAAATTTATTTTAAATCCAGTTAAATTAGGTAAAATTTTATCACAAATATATAGGTTTTTTGAGCGTTTTTGAAAAAATCCACACTGATCACTTCTGAAACGGCCAAACTTTCAATCTTTGTTATTAATAAATTTACAAATTAAATCGAAATGCAATTAATTTTATGGAAATTTACAGCAAATTAATTGCTCTGTTTGTTCAGTTTTGACAGCGCATGCACAATTATTGACAAGATATTAACGATTATTAATATCATGTGACGCTTTTCATTTCTGCTTTTGACAATATATTGTTGTAAATAAAATAATAATGTACAAATGGAGATTGATTTTCCAAATTAATTTTTGGAAATAAATTTTTATTATAAAATATTTTTGAAAATCTAAATTTGTTAGAAAAAGTAGTTTTGATTTTCAGCTCAAAATATTAATATTTTTCCAATTAAACCCCTGGCACAATCTTAGCTTAAATCAATTTTATCAAGTGAATTTTTTTGCTTTTATGTTAAAAATTAAAAAATTTTGTTTTATTATTAATTAACTGTTTATTAATACATATTTTTTAAAAACAAAACAAACAACAATTGTTTTCACATAAAATATTTAAATTAAAAAAATTTTTTAATTTACGCCAAATAAATTTTATAAAGTACTTTGTACTAGAAATAAAATTTGAATCAAATTGATTTATGATATTGTCAATTTTAGAGTTTTCAAATATGATATTTTAAAATATTTAGTTGCACATTTGAGAAGATATATTTAAAATAACATTTAATTTATGAAGATATATTTTAATATATAATGCAAAGCTGTAATAACTTACTAACAATTTACTTTTAAAATAACTTAAATTAATATTTATTTTATTTGGTTTATTAGTTTGCATTTTATTATGCATATTTGACCAAGCAACTCTTTATATGGAATATCAATTATAAATAATAAATTATTTATATTGCATTAAACAAGTAGAAAATAATAAAATTAAACCTATTTTTAATTACAGCAATTATTTTTATTTTCTAGCTACAAATTTATGGTTATTTTTAATTTATATCAAAATACAATTGATTGGTTATTAGAAAACATATGAATAAGTAGATTTTTGGGGTTATCTAGAGTAAAATCTAATAAATTTTTTGTTGTTACCAAAGCTGGAGGTTTATAAACATTAAAAAGTTTTTTGTCGTTAATTGCACCGTTTCTGCGCCTAGGAAAGCCGCTTCGTTATATATCAGCTATAGCGGCAAATATTCTTGTTATTTTTATTCAAATGTTATTTAAAATAAGTTTTAATTTTATATTTAAAATTTCAAGAAAGCTATTTTATTAGTTTATTTAAGCATTTTGACATTTAAAAAAAATAGATAGGTTAGAATAATTTTTTTTTATGGATTTAAACCATTTGTAATACTACAAAAATTTAACAATCCCCAAATTAAAAATCTTTAATTAGACAACCAATAAATTGATAACCATATTTAATAACCTCTAATTTAACAATACATAATTTGTCAACTAATTATTCAACATTTATTTTATAATTAAATTATAAATTTGTTAATATTTTTAAAAATTTTATTTATATTTGATTTAATTTTTAAATTGTTTAATTTTAATTAATAATAAAAATGCATTTATTACATTAAATATGCAGCAAAATACTGACACTTTGGTCGCCAACTCTATTGTCAACGACTTTTTGTCAAATGCATGGGTTATACAATTGATTATAGATTTGCATTCGGTTGATAAAATTTAATAATTTTGCACAAAAAGTTTCAAGATTGATAATACAGTAATTTTATTTGTATTATTTAATATATGTTTTGAACCAATTGTATATATTTATTTCATTCAATTGTCAATTTTATTAAAATAAATTAAATTACAGTTTGTCAAATTTTAGAAACCCACATTATATTAAAATCTATTTAAGTAATTATTAAAAAAATTGTTGTATAGTCACATAATAAATTTCGTGCTGAATTTATCTACAATTAATTGATTACTAATTCTAATCGTGTCATAGTTATATTATTATTAATTATTATACTCATTTTGATTATTTATATTAAAACATCATTCAATATAAATTTCAAACATTGTAGACATAAGGAGTTGTTATTAATCAGGCATTGTAAAAGGGGGATCAGCCAAAAATCCCCCCTGTGTTTGAAAATTGGCATTTGGTCCGAGAAAATGTATCCCGCTCGAAGTTTTTGCTTAAAATTAAAAAATTTTACATAATTTGTTCCTATATCCGGTTTAAATCCAATTAAATTTACTAAATTTACTTTAAATCCAGTTAAATTAGGTAAAATTTTATCACAAATATATAGGTTTTTTGAGCGTTTTTTGAAAACTTTTCCCTGATCTTCCCTGAATCGGCCGAATTTCTCAATCACTGTTATTAATAAGTTTATAAATTAAATCGAAATGCAATAAATTTTATGGAAATTTACAGCAAATTAATTGCTCTGTTTGTTCAGCTTTGGTAGCGCATGCACAATTATTGACAAATTATTAACGATTAATATCATGTGACGCTTTTCATTTCTGCTTTTGACAATATATTGTTGTATATGAAAAAATAATGCACAATTAGAAATTGATTTTTCAAATTAATTTTGAAAATAAATTTTTGAAAATCTAAATTTGTTATAAAAAGTAGTTTTGATTTTCAGCTCAAAATATAAATGTTTTACAAATTAAACCCCCGGCACAATCTTACAATGATTTTATTTTTGGTGCCCACGGCAATTTGAATTACCACAGCAATTTTTAACAATATTTTACTAAATAAAAACAAATTTTAATAATTTT
>JAQFXP010000300.1:0-34672 GCA_034693685.1 Belba bartosi | reverse complement strand
TTTGACATTCGCATATTCGACATTAGCATATTCGACATTAACATATTCAACATTCGCATATTCGACATTAACATATTTGACATTAACATATTCGACATTTGCATATTTGACATTCGCATATTCGACATTAGCATATTCGACATTAACATATTCAACATTCGCATATTCGACATTAACATATTTGACATTAACATATTCGACATTTGCATATTCGACATTAGCATATTCGACATTAATATATTCGACATTATTATATTCGACATTTACATAACTATCAAACATATTCGAAACCTCTATTTATCCCAGAGTCTCCTTTTCGATACAACATTAATTCTGACATCCCTTTTGCAGCCCTAGTTATAACACAACAAACAACAAAAATGTTTGAATTCATTCCAAATAATTATATCAACTCTGCAATAGAGACGCAATGCTTTGCTGCTCGAATTGATCTTGGTGCTGACCTAAATTAGGCTTTCAACTGCAAATTAATCATTTTAGGCATTTATAATTTTTGTCTAAAAATTAAATTTTTTTTATATTTAAAATAGAAACTATTCATCAAAAAAATTTGTGAAAACCTTTTTATTCTGAATACAAATATTAGATTACTCATCACTCATCCAACCTTGCAAATTTCTTTTTTATGTAATTGATATATTTTATTTTAGTTGGTTTAATTAAGAGTTTGCAAATTGTCTTCATTAGTCGGGAATGGGATATAAAAAGATAAAACATTTCCAAGGTTTATTGAACATAAATTACGTTATTATGCGATAATGTTCAATTCATTTTATTACAATTTTGTTTTGTTTTGAAATAAGTTAAATATTTTACATATTGTTAGTTATTCTTAAATAAAAAAAATTAAATTGGGTTAGTATTACAATTTTAAAATTTTTGTTGTTTTGTTTTGTAAAATTATTTATTTGTTTTAATATTATTAATTATTAGTAAAGTATTTACTGTAATTTTTATTATCTCTTGCAAATTTTTATATTTTATTTATTTTAAATATTTTGTTTTAATTAGTTTAAAAATTTCTATTATTTATTTAATATGTGTTTTAAACCATTAAAATTAAAATATTAATTTAATTATTCATAATTATTAATTTAGGAATTGTTAAAGATTAGCAAGGTTTATTTATTAAACAAGTAATTTTAAAAAAGTAAATTAAAATTTTTAAAGATTTGATTAATAGATTTAATTAATTAAAAAATTTATACGTAATTTGATTTAGATAAAATATTTAAATTAGATGTAATATTTAAATAAAATTAGTATATTAAATTGTATTTATTAAGCCGTAATTTGTGTTTAAAACTTTGATAATATCTAACATGCACAGCAAAATAATATGTAATATAATATATAAATTTAATGTTAACTTAAAAATTGTGTTTAAAATTTTATACAAAATTTTAATAAAGTTATTATATATTATTTTAAGACTTAATTCAACTTGTTAAACAATTGAGAAACTTGTTGAGATTCAGAAGGTCCAGGGGAGATCAAAGAGGAGATTTTCCTAACATTTTTGACCAAAAACCTAAGGGGGGATCAGGGGAGGGATTTTAAAAAAACGCTCAAAAACCCAAATATTTATGATAAAATTTTCCCTAATTTAACTGGATTTAAACCGGATTTAGCACTAATTTAGGGAAAATTAGCTTATTTTGGTCAAAAGCTCAGGCGGGTGGCGCAGTGGTAATGCGTACGTCCTCTAACCCTGAGTTAGTGGGTCGAATTCCAGCTGTGGCAAGAATTTTTTTCTGAGAAAAAATTCTAGGCGTGAGTTGAGGCTAGAATGACCACGGGCCTTACTAAGGGTCATCTACTGGTAGTGTACGCTAGCCTAATAACCACTAATCTACGTATACGGAGCGTTCAGGTGTGTGCTCTTAAAACTGTGACACTATCCTCATCACCATACCTAGCGGTGAAGTGACGATTCCTGGCCTCACTACTAATTGTGCAGGAAGAAAGGCTTCGGCCTATGAATAGTAGTAGTAATTTTGGTCAAAAAATTCTGATAATTTGCCGGCCGGCAAAAGGTCTAGAGGGGAGTACCTTTTTGCGGACCAAGTGCTAGGGGGGATAAATCCCAATTTTCAAAATTAGGAGGGATTTTTGGCTGATCCTCCCTTTTCTGAATCCTTGTTATTTACCTATATAAAAAATATTGATTTATTAATTAGTAAGATAATTAAAATTTTACTTAAATTAGATTCTAATCAACAAAATAAAAAAATTTATATTAAGTTTTTGTTCAATTCAAATGAGATTGAATTACGAAAAATAAAAATCAAACTTAAATCCAATCATTTTAGTCTAAACTTCAATTATAGCCAAACATTAGGTCCATTAAACCAACATTTTATTTCGAAAAACTTGTAGTCATTCTCTTAATTAGATGTGAAATGGATTCGATAATAAGCAAAGTCTTAATAATTGCATTAAAGCCCAAATTCAAGCCTTAGATCAGATAGTGTTTGCACACTATTTATCTTCAACTAAAACACACTTTTATCTCAAATAAAATTTTTATTTTTATTTTCTTAATTAGAAATAATCTAAACAAATAATTATAAAATTTATCAAACTAATTGCATTATAAGAATTTTATTTATACATATACTGTACGATATAAGTTAGAAAATTTTATTTGCATTTATATAAACATTATTTTAATTAGAGACTGAGAAGGTCGTCCAATCTAGGCAGAACACAGGAGGGTTTTTTGACAAATTATCTTATGGGAACAAGAGAAGAAAACTTTTAATGCTTATTTTCTAAAATACCTATATAATTAAAATACAATTTGACTAAATTTAGCTGGATTTAACTAGGATTTAAATAAAATATGGCTAATTTGACTAAATACAAATCAAATTTTGAACCAAATTAGAAAATAATTTTCTAATTTTGTTCAAAAACCACAAAAGATTTGACGAGCGACAAAAACCACAGAAAGATATTAAAAAGATGTTGCTTATTTGCGGAATAAATGCAATTTTTTAAAATAATGGAATTTTTGGCTGATCTTCCTCATTTTCAATCTGTGATTCTAACACATTTTGTTTAAATTTAACTGGAATTTTAATTACATTAGGAAGCAAACTTTAAGTGCTTATGGTTAAGTAACAATGTTTTTAGGCCAAAATATGATTTGATTGCTTTTTATTTTAATTGATACAAATGTTTTCCAGAATTATTTTAAGCGCAATTTATACCGTTTATACTTACTAAACAAAATAAAATTTAATATAAAGTATAAACATAATTTGATCAACTGCTTGGTAATTTGCAAAATTATGTTTAAAATTAAATGTTTCTATAGTTGAGCATTTTTAACGATATAACTGAATTGGTGCAGCAACATTACCTTGTTATAATCCATTATGCTAAAACATTGAGTTGATATTGTATTTCATATTTAATCTAATATGTATTTTAAAACAGAAAAATACATTATCTTAATACCAATTATTAAACCGTCTTTTATAAACAAACATATGATATAACATTCAAAATGAGTAAAATTTATAAAAGTTTGAAAAAATAATTAAATTAATTGTTAGGCTGAAAAACTTACTTAGTTTAACCATAAGCACTTAAAATCCGCCTTTAAATTATAATTATAGAATTTGATTAATTTTATATTCATGCATCGATTTTATTTTGCAATTATTTATTTAAGCTTGTTAGTTATTAATAGCATGCCATTCATTTATTAGTGAATGAACTGTAAAACCTTTTTAACAATAAATTAGATTTATTTTTAGTATAATTTGATTTTTTTCTACAGTTTTTTTCTTCTTAAACTAATCCAACTTAATATAGTAAGCTTTAAATGTATAAAGCTAATTTTGTTTTATTTTTAACTATAAACTCGAATTTTTGAGCACTTTTGCAAACATAATCATAAAGTTTTTTTTCCCGAAAATTCATCGAAATTTTTATCAGTCGTCAAAAGGCAATAGAAAAATGATAACAAATTTTGATATCAAATATACAGTCAATGTCAGAGTGAAAATAGGCCTAAATTTGAATAAAATTCAAATAAAAGTTTTGAATAAATTTAATGATAATTTAGACAAAATATTTCTAACACTAAATTTTGTTTATATATACAATTTTAGCAAAAAAAAATCTAAACATTTTCAATAAAAACAAAAATAAAAATAAAAACGTCTAACAATCGATTCTGTAGTATATATTTTGTGTATATTTATATTTGCCATAACTTATTTATCATGCTCGAAGTAAAGTTGCTATTTGTGCGGCTCAGCACAGGGAGGAAGACCTGAACAAAAACGACTAAGTATGCGGTCAATACCTAATTGGCTTTTCAATCGGAATTGATTACAACTGTGCCCGTTAGTTGTTCTTGTATGAAAAACCGTTAAACTAACCCTGCTCAATTTACGGTAGCATGGAGAAAATAAACTAGCCAAACTTACATTTATATACATCTGATTGCGATCTTATTGTAAACATCAAACAACTATCAATTGATTGAATGGATTTTACTTATGATCTTTTGATATACGAAAAAACAAAGTTTAAAACAAAAAATCGCATTAAAAACACATTTATTGCACTCAATATATAACTAATATATAAAATGTTTTTACTATTATATACTTTTTTATATAATTTTATATATTTTCAAGAGAGAGAGAGAGAGAGAGAGAGAGAGAGAGAGAGAGAGAGAGAGAGAGAGAGAGAGAGAGAGCAAGAGAGAGCAGGAGCGAGAGAGAGAGAACAGGAGAGGGGAGAGAAAGAATTGAGTTGACATTAAAATAAATCGGTTAAAGCAAAGACTTAATCTATTTTAAAAATTTAATGCAATGTTTGAATTGAAAAGTTTTGTCTTATATTTTCACTGATCGAAAGACTTATATAAAATATTAGTCCATCGCTGCAATTGACAACAATTGATGGTTTGAATAAAAACAATATTATTATCCCATTTGAAGTGCACTTACAATCAAATAAAAAGGTTTTGGTGTCAAATAGGAATTGTCTAGATTAAATTTTTATAATTATCTAAATTAGTTTTAAACATTAATTACATATTAATAATAATAAACAATAAATAACCATGTTTAAAACTAAAACATACTTTTGTATAAAAATGTATTTTTAAACTTAATGTTACAAGTAAATTTAGCAGAAAATATATAAATATTAAAAACTAGATAAATAAATTTTGCATTTTATTTCAAACAATTTGCCATAAATTTTATTCATGACGTTTAATATCAAAACGTATCGAATATAAACAGAATATTCTGTTAGAATAGCGTTTGTCTATCATTACATTTGCTCTTTTGCGAGAAATAACTCAATAATCTGTACAATACAAGCAGTCATTCATTCTTATGATTACACACATCAAGTCGTATGTATCACAAACGTAGAGTTGGAGTAGAGTTGCATCAAAAATGCTTGAATACAATATCCAGACAATACATGTTTGTACGTAATCGCAATGTACAGTCAATGTCAAAAATGGCTTATTTAGGTTTATTTTGAAAGTTTGATAAATAACTTGTTTATTTGGGTTTTTTATAACTATATTGAAATTATTTATTTAATTATTTATTTATTAAAAAAGAGATAAAATTATAAAGTGTAATTTATTTTATTTGTTTTTTTTTGATTTAGTAATTTAATGCTTGCTGAAATTAATGTATTAAATTTGATTATATCTAGAAGCTTTAAATATAATGTTTCTAATTTATACATTTATTTGTAAATGTATATGGATATAATTTACATAATAAAAAAAATTTAAATCAAATTCAAATATATTCACAAATAATTTATTTAAATTATTTAAGGCGTTGAGTATTTCTCGCCGTCTGTACACGTATTCAAATCGTATGCAAAAGTCAAGTCTCGGCACAAAATACAAGATAATAGTGACAGACATATGAAAAATAGCAAAGAATATACAGAAGAATAGTATAAATCGAAGATTTAAATCGATTTTCATAGTGTTATACCGTATTTATATCTTCTCGTATAGAATGAGAGAATAATATTATTCAGCAATTAATTCTGAATAATATATTCGAGTCAACACAGAATTAGTTGCATTTTATACGCCATTACTGTATAACTTATAACTGAATCGAAAATAAAATTTTTCTAAACGTTTCGATCAATTATTAAAGAAAACTCCCAAAACGGCTACGAATTAAATTGAAAAGACATTTGTTGTAGACTTTTGTCATGTTATACAGATATATAATAATATCCTTGTAAAGTTTACCGGAATTTAATTTTTTTACTATCATTGTGTACGCTTTTGAAAATGTGCAAGGCGATACAATTTGTCAAGTTTGAATAGACGCAAAATCAATTTTTAGAAAAAATTTGTCTAAGGAAATTTTTTTTAATGTTTTCTTTTAACATTATTGCTATAGTTAAAAATTAAATTTATTTAACAAGATTATAAAATTTAAAAAATAAATTAAGCTAGCTAAGTACTAATTAAAATTTTAATTAAATTTTAATTAAATATATTTAAAATCAATTACAATTAAAAAAATAATTGTTTTAATTTTGTTACAAGTTATAAATTAAATATAAATTATATTTTTAAACATTTCATCTTGCACATCTCAATTGTATGCCTGAGACATACATTTTTAACAGTTGATATCTCGACTAAAGTATATAATCTTCTTTTAATAGTACAATGAAACGCCAGAAGGGCATTGGCTGAGTGGGGGCAAAAATTGGGGGCACTATAAAAAATAGCATTCATTTACTATTGATTCTCAAATGATGAATATTATTATTATTATTTTGTCATTAATGTATATTATTGTTGTCTTTAGTGAATAATAAAGCAAATGTTGAGAATTTTTTTTGTTATTCTTTTTTAGCTTTTTATTCAATTTTAATTTTATTCTTATTTTTGTAGAATTTTTTTTGCTATTTATTCTCTTATCTATGAAATGTACTCAACTGCTCATGCTAAGTTAATATCCTGTTAGACACTAATAACAATTTCAAATAAATACACTAGTTTATTAGATTTTTTTAGTCTTGTTACAATCGTAATAAGGTTATTGTGTATGTGATTGGGCGCAAATATTCTTTAATTTATTTGTGCAAGTATACTTTGTGCGGATAGTCAATTGATTTTTGTCTTGTTTTTATTTTTATTATTATATTAGATATTTAGTACTCCTTTTGTAATCGATTTTTATTTAAGACCTATTATAAGCCTTTTGTAAGATTTGCAAATAAATTGTTCAAATTATGCCTTAGATATTAAACAAGTAAATTTTTATCTAGTTTTTAAAAATAGATATTAATTTTTGTACAAATTATTCCCAATGGTGGCTAAAATCAATACAATAATTTTTGTAAAATTTGCTGCATGCTAAATTAGCCGTAGTTTAATGCAAACGCTTTTATGTGTTGTAGGTTTGTATTAACGATAAGTTATATTAATATTATTTTAGTTTTGTTCAATTTAAGTCTGACAAAATCTGATTGATTGCTTAAATATTCAAACTAATTCTTTTGATAAAAATTTAAATAATTTTTATCTTTAAAAAAATAATTTGTTATTAATATTTGAATAACTTTTGTGATTAAAAAATATAAATTATAAAACATATTATATTTTTAAATAAATTTTTTTTGTATATTTAAAAATATTTCAATAATTATTATACAAGGTAATTTTAAAAATAAATTAAAGTTTTGAACATTTATTGAATATGTTTTTTTGAAAAATAATTCGAGCATGTCAAAAAATAATTTTAACAAAAGTTTTTAGCTAATTGAATTTACTTTATTGATAAAATATATAATTAAAATTATATCTGAGCCGTTAATTATCAAATCGAAATTTTAACAAACTAGCTTCATTAATAATACATAACTGATTAACAAAATCAATGATCCATTTAGTTTGGGTGGGTTCAAACATGTAGAAATTCTAAGAGCAGCCATTACTCACTTTACATAATCAAAACAAATTTTTCTAAATACATATATTGAGTATTTGTGTCTAGTTTAAAAATATCTTATTTTTAAAAATGTCACAAAAGTCAATATTTATAATTAGTTCAATAAATAGTATCGATAACTCATTTACGCTCGACGTCTGTCACCGATATCCGAATCGAAAAATAGATTTTTATTTTTACTATTTATAACTTTTTTTTTATTTAAAATTTATTTTTTTATTTTATATATATTGTACTGTATATTCAAATGTGTTTTTACTTTATTTTTGTATTTTATGAAAAATAAAAATTTTATTATAAAATTTTATATATTTATTTATTCATTTAATTAAGCATGCTCAAAAATTATAACTTTATTAAACTTGTATAAATAATATTTTAACTTTAAATAAATTACGTAAACTAATTGTAAATAATGTTATAATTAAAAACGTATCAGATAAATAAGTCAATAAAAATAACATTATATTATATACAAAACAATTGGAAAAATACTCTATTCATACAAATGTAAAAATACATAAAAGAAAATTCAATTGAATAGTATTTTTCTATTGAAATAATTGCGAATTATTATAATGAAAACACAGTTCATGTGCAGTGAATAATGGATTAATAGCAGAAAAATGAATAAATGAATGAATAGTTTCCTTTAAATATATATAATTTGTATCATCACTGATATTAAACACCAAAAAAATATGAGCAAGCTATCATTTCTATTTTTGGCATTTAAGATACTCATTGCAGATTAAAATTAATTAATAAATTACGTCATTTATAAAATTGTTTTGCATTAAAATTAAACTAATTATTATATATTTTTAATATGTTTATTATATTACTTACTTTTGACCAGGATTGCGGGCCCCTTCCATTCCACCCGGGCCACCGACATTTGCAAATTCTGAGACGAACATATTTAACAATGTTTCTTAATCCAAATACAATTCAAAAATTTCACTTCCAATAACACGCTTGATTTAATGAGCAGTCAAATATCTTGTTTAATCTAATAAATTGACGTAATTTGTTTTTAATATAATTAACTTCTATATTATAACACAAATAATGGCAATAAATATAATAAAAGCAATAAAATTAATAAGTATTGAACATAACTATGATTTACAGTATTGTTTGGAACCATAGCTACAATTATTAATATTATTTAGTTATGTATTTATATTAAATTAAATTTATTTAATCATTATTTTAGCGAAAATTTTTGCCGAAATTCTCAATTTATTGCAATTGATTCACGAAATAGTCTGTCGTCGAGAATATTCTGTGTATTCAGATGTGATTCGAATTTAAATCTGAAATTTAGTCAATAGTATCGTCTGATATGACACACAAAACGTCTAAACTATTAATTAGGTATTCATCAGATATTTTGTGTTCGACTTTTGATTTTTATTCACTTTTCGTTGTTTTATGTAATAATTTTGCACAAAATGAGCTGTAAATCCATATTTGTATGAATTTTTATTTTGTTAATACAATTAGAATATTCCGAAATAAAAACAATTAAGACATTAATCCTCTGCGTATTCCTCCGTTAATAGCATTACAGTAGAGAATATTCTGTTATTTTATTATTTATTATTTTAACTAAAAAATATTTTCCACTTATACTCAGAACGAGAATATTCTGTTTGGCCAGACATGCAGGCAATGACTTAATTAATTATTAAAACATTTTTTGAATTGATTTTGTATTCCATAGCAAACATCAGAATTCGCACAAAAGAATAAAACAAAATCGAAAAAAATAGAATAAAAAACAAAACAAAAAATATTATTTAAAAACTTTTTTTAAATTAGCCTGGCTGAAAACACAGAATAATAATCCAGATTTGAAACAATTTACAGAATAACAAACACAGAAAATGAATTAAATCACAAAATTAATATGCTAGTTAAAAAGCAAATACCAAAAATGCCTAAGAGTTCAGGAAAACAATACACACCACACATACACAGCACATAACACACACAAGAATATTCTGGTTTAAACACACATATATATATAATCAAATTAAATATTATTCTTTGATTATTCCAGTAATAAGAATAATATTTTTGTTAATTATGTTTAAAACTAATTTCAAAACATTTTCAAAAAATATAATAAAAATAAAATTTTTTGTTATGTATACTATAGCACAGAATTCGAGTTTGAAAATTGGGGCTACAGTTAGAATGAATGTGCGAACTGTATGCATATGTGTGTGTTTTTGCCAGTGCTCTGTTAGGCTGTGCAAAACGCTCGGCACCGGTATATCGAGGGCTGTAGTGGCGCCGGCGACGACTCAAACTATGCTACATAAGTCCCGACCATAACATACATATCAAATAAATTGCTTATAAATGCTATACTTTTTCTGTTATGTATTCAATATATACGCAAATTGTGTTTTGTTTTAGTTTTTTTTGTCTTTTGTATTGTTTTGAATCGATTGTAATATTTTAGATTAAAATATATTTACATCAGAAATAAGTTTTTGTGTTTTTGCATTGACAACAAATTTATTTATTTTTACCTGATAAAAGTTTCGAAATTATGTGCATGTATATTATTTTTGTTGAAACTTTTTACAGTTTCAAACTGTTATCTATATTCCGCACATGGAATGACACATTAACTTGATAACATTTTTAGATGGATTTAACTGTATATGATCGTAAATTGACATTTTATCAAAAATCCTTTTTAATATTTAATAAGTTTATTTATTTTTGAAAAAGCAATTTTATTTAGAATTTATTTAACCAATTTGAATTTAATAGCTAAATGTACTTGCTCAAAAATATTTGCTAATTTGTTTAATTATTAGCGTATATTATTAATTAATAAGATCGTATTAAATAGGTCAAACTTAGCTAGAAAAAATCTGTTCCATATTAATTAATGTAACATTATGCTATGTTAAGTAGACTTTTTTAATTAGAATTTTTAGCATATTAATTTCATAAATATTTTTGTAACTAGTTATTTAATTCTAATTATTACTAATGTCTAGGTATTTTAATTAAAATTATTTTAACTTGAACAATATATTATTTCGATGTAATTTAATTAGATTATTTTTTGTATAACGTAGCAATTTAAAAATTATGCGCTGTAAAGGTCAAATCTAATATATTCATTAATTAAACTTCTTTTCATAAATTTATTTCACATTTTTTAGACTACTTTGTATTCTTCGAGAGAAAGACATTATTTGTATTCAAAACTTTATTTCGACTAAAAAAAGAGTAAAAATAAAATAAATTCACATTTGGTGTAGTGTTCGCAAGTCATAACTTGGAAAAGAATGCATCAATCTAGAAAATTACAAATGACAAAAATGGCCGATACGCATTTTAGTATTGACTTGCTACCACCCAAATAGTCAACAACAACGTAATCGAGTTATTGATTGAGTTGATTAAATTAAATTTGAAAAATTGATTTCACTAACAATTGCTCGAAATGCAAATAGTAGCTTGCACACAAATTCTATTCAAATTGATAGACAAGCTATATAACTTAACACTCGTATCAAAACAAACTTGATGCATTGACTGCTATTATGATGAATTGAGTGGACATTAACTATAATAAAAATATTTTATAGTATAAACATGTACAAAAACGGTATATGTTTAAAAAAAATATTTGTTTTGGTTTGCATTATATATATGTTATGTTTTTATGATGAAAATTATGTGTGAGATGAGTTTTATCCGATAATTTTGATTGGTTAATATTATTAGCCATCAATCATCTAACTGATCGATCATGTTGATATATCTCGAGCTTTATTTAATAAAAGTCAAAACAATGGTTATATAAAAAATTTATTTTTTGTTTATTACCCTTTTTAAAAAAAATATAATGTAGTTGATAATTTAAACAATATTTTTTATTAGAATTAATAAATTTATATTGCTTTTTTAATAAAACCTTACCAACTTTAATTTATATATATGGTATATTTATGTTGTTGTTTAAAATAATTTCGAAAAAGTAAACAAGTACGTTTGTGATTTAATGCTTTAAGCTACGGTTTGGCATTTGTAATAAGAGTTTAAAACTTTAAGCCAACTTGAACAACTTTGATTTATGTTAAAGTAAATAAAAAATTATTGTTTGGATAAACTCTTGAATGCAGCTGGCATCAAATTTAATATATTTTTAAAAATAAACTAAATGTTAAATTACATTTAGATTAAATAAACAAAATAAAATTATAGCTAATTTTTACAAAAAAAAAACGTAACATTTATAAATATTAAGAAAATTAAATAAATTTTTATAAACAAGCAAAAATTATTTCTAATAATAACTTAACGACACTTAAGTAAGAATAAAAACATTTGATTACATCTTAAATCAAATTGTTGTTAAAACAAGAAACAAAATTTAAAGATTATTTTAGCAATTAATTACTACAACAAAAAAACAGCAAAAAAAAGATATATTTGAACTAAACTCAGTATTTCAGTCAATTTTATCGTTTTCTCTCAAATTTCGTTTTGTTTTGTTTTTATTACACAATTACATCAAAACATACATTAGTTTACTTTCAAAATGATTATGATTTTTATTGAAACTATTTTGTCATTAAATACGTTTACAAACTAATAGTGTTTTAGTTTTGCTATTATTTTCGACTTTAATTCTTTGTTAAGATTTTTTCTTTCTATTGTTTTTTGATTCTATAAATAATTTATACACAAAGGAAATGGCCAGGGACAAATATTTGCTATAAACCCTGGGCAATATTGTTGGCATTAAATTAAACAAAAATTTTACCAAATACTTAGGGGCATTAAAAATATTTATCTGCGTAAAAATCTAACTTGCTAATTTAATTTTGTATACATTTTATTTAATAATAAATTTTTTTAACTTTTTAAACTAATTTTATAAATATCTTATTTAATATTAAAATTTTTTTCTAATTTAATTTTATTTTATTATTTAAATTTAATATTACCTAAATATGCACATGTTTAATTTTACTTTTTTAAAATTGTATACAAGATTAATTTTGTAATTAATTTTATTTTATTTTTATATAATATCTAAAATATATGATCTAGATTAATATTTAATAAACAAAAATGGTATATAAACTTAATTAGATTAATTTTATTTATTAATTACATGTAAATATTTTAGTTCAGTAATAACAATAAGAAATTGTAATGCCGTTTAAACAAACATGTCTATTTTTATTCAATACAAAGATATCGATTCCATTTTATCTATTCTTTATTGTTATCTACAATTGTGTTAAATAAGTGATAATTATTTGTCATTTTGTTCACTAAATAATAATTTATTGATATTTTATTCACTGAACCGAAACTCAATTAATGCTAAACAATGTAGTCTTTATTTTAAGCTAAATGTCAGCTAGATCAATATTATTCAATTATAGCCTATTTTTTATTTAAAATCTTTTCTAACTTTAAATAACATTTTTCTGCTTTTTATTGTTATATTTATTTCAGAGTTTATTGGATTTTTCAAAACTTTTTTTTTTTACTTTTTTTTCTGACAAAATAAATGAAAATGATTTGAATTTAGTATCGATTTTTCAATCAGTTTTTTATACTGTATAAACATATGCATTGAAATAGAATACACATAAAATAAAATCAAATTTTTATTTTTTTATATCACATATAATAAGTAATAATAAGATATAATATTTAATCAAAATTTAAATTATAAGATACTTGATGTAAAAATATTTTTAATTAAATTTTTTTATATTAAACATAATAATAATAATAATTTGTTTTAAAAATTTGAATTAATATTTAAAAATAGATTTGTAGATAATTAAAAAAAGATATTTTGTATAAAATTTTGTTTATTTATAAAAAAAAGTAAACAATTTTTTTAATTAAAAATTTTAAAAATTAATTAATTCTATTATTTAAAATATCAATACATTTCAAATAACAAATATTTTTCTAATAAATTCAAATTTGTTTCGACTGTTGTTTTGGTTAAAAACAACAAAATTTTTACTTTTCTATTTAAAAACAATACAAAAAAAACGAAGATTTCAATTAAAATTCAAAAACATTTACCGTTTCTTTTGTTCGATTCAAAACTTTTGCCTTATTTTCAATTACAATAAAAAGTCTATTTCTTGAAAATAGTAATGTTTTGTCATTTATGTATATTTTTCGACTCTTTCTCTCTTATTCAATAATAATGGAACGAATATATGCTAATTATATTCGCCGAACAAATTAATTCAATGTAAACAGTATTATCTATTCGTTTCAAACAGTATTAGTAAAAATACAAAACAAAATATAATGTTTCCTTAGATTTCATTAAGATTCACATAAATAATATAGTGTGACGCAAATCAATAGATTGATTTAAACATGATTATTTTTTATAATAGATACAATAATTTTAGTGACCGTTTATTTACAGTATAATTATTTTAGAAACTTGAACAAATTATGTTTCTTGTTAAAATTTGTTTTTGATGTAAAAACACTGCTATATACTACAGAAGATTTTACAAAATAATTTAAACAATTTAGTATGGTATTTGCAATTTTTCTATAAGCAAATAAATTATAAACTCTAACTAAAACACAAATTGCATTTAAAATTTTGGTTGCTTAATTTAATTATTTTGTCTCTTAGCTACTGTAACAGTATATAAGTTATGTATAAATCAAAAATACTGAACACGTAGTTAAAAACAAACATTAAAAACTTATTTAGATACTTACTTAAAAATGTAAAATTTTAAATTATTAAATATATTAATTTTATTTTTGTATTTAATTTTTTAATTTGTAAAATATTTGTGTCACTATTTTATTTAATATATAAATAAAAAATTTTACTTATTTAAAAATAAAATTTTAAAAAATTGTCACACTCTAATAACAATTATTTTTGCATTATTATTAAATTATTACTTAGTATAAAAAATTAACATACTATTAAAGTTAACTTAATTTAATTATCATTATGGTAATCTTGTACATTGCAACAAACTTAAGACAATAAAACTTTTCTAACTAACTTTTCAAAATTAACAATATTAATAATATATATATTTATGCATTTAATTATGCCTGGGCATAAACCTTGAAGGTTTTTTTGCATTGCATTTAATAGTACGAAAATTAATTATTTGGCTAAAACATCAAAAGCATATAAAAACATATTTTATTTTTCGAAACGCATTAATATTTTATATAAATTGAAGTTTTCGAGTGTAAGGTCACTGGTGTATAGTTGCCTAACTTACAATTTGTTTTATGCTCAAGCTAAATTATAAATTATAAATTTTTTATTTTTATTATTTAGGTTTATGGCTAACTTTTAATAAACTTGAATTGTTAAATTTATAAGTTTTTGTTTTAAACAATATTACAACTATCAATATAAGTAAACACTATTACCATAATCCCCCACATATGGGTGCATGCCATTATAATGTAAGGTTGATATTTGGAGTAATCCGGAATGCAAAAAATTTAACAAATTTTAAAATTAAATAATTTTAAATTTAAAATTATTTTAAAACTAAAATAAAATTACAGATATTACTAAGTTATAATTTTGAATAAAGTTTAAAATAAGTAAAATTAAAGTAAATTAAAAATTTAATAGTTTAAAAACAAAGCAACTGTACAAAAACAAACAGTGTAAAATTAGTTTTAATAAAATAATTTGACAAAATTAAAAAAATTTACTAAATATTTTTTAAACTTTAATTTTAATTTAAACCAAAATTTATAACAAATTACATAAAGATTTATTAAACAATTAATAGTGTATTTAATATTTATATTTATAATCAAATATTAATTAAACAAATTTTTACATTAAACATTTTCTTGCTTTTTATAAACATGCAGGTACATATAAAGTATTACGGTATATTCTATGTTTAATTTGTAATGTCTAAAATAAAAAAAAGTTATTATAATTTGGCTAGAATTAGACGAATTAAATATTTGACAATTTCAAACTTTATTTTTAATAAATTATATCCTTTAATTAAAATATAAAAAACATCATAGTTTATTTATGTAATTGGTTTGCCTAATAAAAAATTCATTTAATTATATGCAAAAGCTACTTAGCATAATTTATATTTTGATAATTATATTTAAGAAATATGTAATTTTGTAATTAAAATGTATCAAATACATCAAGCTAAAGCAAAATTGCTTTTACATGCATTTTATTTTTATTTACTAATACATTGAATCTGAAAAGAATTTATATATATTTTTCAAAAACAAAAAACTGATAGACAATGTTGCCATGGATTTGGAACAAAAAAAATATAAATAATATAAACGTTAATATTTGTATTTGTAATTGGAAAAATGTTGCATTCTACTTTACGGGTTTATCAAGGCGCATTTAAAATATTGAAATTATATTTGTATTCATTTTTTTCTCTCTCGCTTTAAATGAAACAATTTGTTTGTATTCGTGTTTTGCAAATATTATTAAAGTTATAGTAAAATAAATATTACGTCAATTATATAGATGAGAGTGTTTTTTATTCGGGTTAATACATATTTTTACTTTTGTTATTGCTATTTATATACTTCTAAAGTATATATATTTATTTATATATTTATGCCTGTATATATGTATCAATATCAGTTATTTATTATTAATTATATTTAAAATTTATTATTTTTCTGCTGATTTATGAAATATTTTAAGATTATTTAATAATTTACTTTTTTAACTGGAACAAATTTTGTAAGATTATACTTTAAGCGAATTTATCAGTTTAGTTTTATTTTTGATATACATTATAAGTCGCAGAATATTTTAGACTTTTATTAATGCATTGATATATGAACTGAATTTCATTGATAAAACATATGCAAAAAAGAATATCATAGATTGCTTTTATTTTTTTAAGTTTTTAACATGACAAATTTATCAAACAGTAAATAAATAGAATTTTTCTAATGAATAGAATTTTTATGTTGAAAAATAGTGATGTTAAGAATAAGTAAATAATTTCCAAGTTGCTTTTTGATTTTTTCGAAGTTTGTATTGAACTAGTTTTTCTGTATTGGGCAACAATTCAAATTGGAACTGTTTTAAAAACACGCTTTCTATTTTTATTAAATTAATTTGTTTTTTCTTGTATTAAACCTTATGTTTTAAAATAAAATATTTAATTATAATTTAAGTTTTATTGTAAATAGAATATATACAGGGTTGTTAATTTATAAATAAAAATATTTTATTTATTCATTTAGTTAAACAAACGTAATTTATTTTTAACATATTATTTTGTATGTTTTATTTTTTATATTTATTTTTTTATTAGAAATAAATTAAATTAAAGCTTTTTAATATATAATAATAGTTCAAATAATTGTTGTCTCTCTCTCTCTCTCTCTCTCTTTATATATAACTTGAGATAATGTAAAAAATGTTTTTATTAATGAACACTAGAGTTAAGAATATAGTTATCACTCGAAGGCTCTTTCATTTTGATAATAGATATGTTTTTTTGTTAATAGTTTTCTTTTATACTCAAACTTAACAATTGAAAGAAATAAGAGATTAGTTTTTAGCTCAAAAACAACTCTTAAGTTAAATAACATTTTCAAAAAAAAACTTTAATTAGTTTTTAAAACAATAGTATTCATTACAAAGAAAAATATAATATAATAGGAATTCATAGATCGGTTAATCCAGGATGGATTAGGGTTGGGATCATTTAAAAAATGCTAATATATATAATAATATTATATATATATTAAATTTATATATATATATAATTATAACTAAATTTAATTTAAGTTAAACTAAATTTAGTTAATTTAATTAGATTTAACCCAGATTTAACACTAAATTAGGTACAATTTTTTATTTTTAAACAAAAAATTTAAAAAAGTTTTGGGCTTATTTTAAAATTGTAAAAGAACAAGAGTAATTTTTGTAATAAATGCCAATTATGACAAATCTTAATTTTTAAAATAAGGAAAATTTTTGGCATGCTCCGATTAAGTATAAAGTTTTAATTGTGCAATATAAATGCATAAGGTGTGTTTTAATTCCATCCGGACGTTTCTGTTTTGACTCGCGCGAGCTTATTGTCTGCTTGTTCTATCTGAACAAGTGTTTGATTTCAAGAATAATATGTCTGTTATTGGTTTTTAGACTTAAATTTTATTGCAAATAAATAGTTGAGATATGAGAACAGTAACAACTGAAGAGGTAGTCAAAAAAAGTTTGCAAATTTACCCTAATTTTTGATGAATTGATTTATTCAATGCATTATCAAAAATATAATTTGGCCAATAGTTGTGGCTACTTTTTATACAATTCTTATATAATATCTAATAAACAAATTTAGTACAAAAAAAATATATAAAAGATAACACATCCGGCAGAATATTGATAATTGTAGACCTGGGTCAAAAAAATTTTTGAACACACAAATTATGATTCTGGAGAAATAAAAAATTGACGATATCTTGTTTAAAATCTGATTTTTTTAATTAATAAATATCAAAACATATCTGATGTCTTTTTTAATGCCAAATTGACTGCAAGATATTATGACAATAAGTCAAAAATGGAACAGAGTTAAAAACGTATAAAAAGAGTAAGTAATTAATCGATGGACATACATTTTAAAATCTATTACAAAAACAAATTATTTTATAAAATTTTGTTTATTTTTATTGAAATGTTTACTAAAAAGTTTATCGTTTTCTATAACATAACAAGATTTAGGATAATTTAATAAAGTATGTTCTTAATTGTGGTTAATACATGTGCAAAGACTTTTATGAGCAGTCTTAGCCGAAGATTAAAATTAATTGGTGAAGAAGGATTTTTTGCGCCAATTTTATAATTTTATTTTAAACCTTATATTTTGTTTTAATACTTAGTAAAGTTTCAATAAAATATGATTTTTAGTTTTATTATAATTTAAGTTTTAACTTCGTCCGGATGGAATTAAAACACACCTTATATACATTTATAAAATATAAAATTTTTTGTTTTTAAATATATCTTAACATGCATTAGATTATTTTATTTTTATTTAAGTTATATAATATATCTAAATGCACTTAAAAATATTTTTCAAATATTAAACTAAAAAACATTGCTTTGATCTACAAAATGTAAAAATAATAAAATTCAGTAAAATGTTTAATGTTGAAAAATATTTTATGCAATATAACTGACATTATTTCTTTAATAAAATCATGTAAAATTTTATTACGCTATTTTCTTGTTCAAAATAAATAGAACAGATTTATTTTTGACAAAAATGTAACAAATCAAATTAACAACAACAAAACAAAAATGTTAAAATAACCTAGTTTAATAAAAAAAAATAATTCAAAATTTTTATTTACTAAATTTTTATTAAATTATAATAAACAACGTGGCGATTTAATTACATAAAAAAACTTTTTATCTAGGATAAACTTTGGCAAAATAACATTACCGATGGCAATAAATAAAAAAAATTGTGTACAAACATGCTACTTTATATAATAAAAAGTTAGTTTTATTGATACAATTATTCTGTTTTCCGGCCCTAGAAGTACTGGTTATGAGTGGCGATTGTAGTTCAAATAGAATTCAATAAAAATATATATTTTTATATTATTGTTTGACTCAGTTATCACTTAGAAAGTCGATAATACATATAATACTTAACTCAGATATAGATATCTATAATATTTTCTTCTCATCTCAAGTATTGCACTGAATATACCGATGCGATTCGAGTCATATGAGATGCCATCGCCTATTGATTATTATATAAATATCTCGAACTATAGATTAGTTATTGAGATGAGCAAGCGTGTTTTTGTAAAATTTTTAAAATAAATATTTTTAAATTTTAATATTGATTTGTTTGTTTTTTGATTTTATTTATTTTTTTCAAACACTAGTAATTTTGTCCGGGTTAAGTAGATTACAGATGATTAGATCTGTTAAATAAATTGGATTATTTCAGCTTGCGCACGTTTGGTATTTTTAGACTCAAAATGCTTTACCAAATCCTATCATCGTTTACTTTCGGTTCAATTATTCTTCGCAACCGATGGACACAAATATTATTGCATTGAATACTGTTTGAAGAAAACTGTTGTTATATTTTGATTATTGCATTATTAATAACAAAAACTTTTCTAACTTATATTTGAGTTAAGCAAGTTTGGTTTTCAATAAATTAAATTAAAAGCAAAATATTAAACTTAATATGTAGAAATTATAAATATTAATAAATTAGAAAAAAATACATAAATTTCTAAAATTAAATATTTTTTGATAAATTGTCAAAATATAAATTTATATAAAAATAGATATTTTCAATAAATTTAATCTTAACTTGACAAAATAAATATCACACAAAAAAACTAATTCCAAGTATTTATAATTTGTGCAAAAATAGAAACAAAAAAAACCAAAAATTATTTTAAATATTAATAATTGCGATTTTGATATAATTTGAAAATAACACAATATCCTAATGGATGTGTTAAACTATGCCCAGGGGAATTTAGCAAGCAATTTTGTGCACAACTCTCTTAACGACTGTCCAGTTTCATATATAAAAGAACGAAAATATATAAAGATTTTGTTTACACAAAGTCAGTGAACAATGTATTTGGAAATTATTTTTCCCGAATTTCTATTACATCGCCAGAACTCGTCTTATATTTCCACAACAATGACTAGATCTGACGTTTTGAATCAGCAATTTGTTAGCAATTTATTTTTTTTACTTGACCAGGGTATTGATTTTGCTCAATTTTTGCTTGCCTTTTTTTAATAATTTGTTTTGACAATATTAATTTGTAATAAATATTTTTTATTACAATTACTAAATATAATAATTAAAATATATATTTTAAATTTTAATGTACAAGTATTTGCTAATTAAAACTAACATTTTAAAATAAATTAATTGCCTGTTATTAATTTTATTAAAGTACCCATTTAAAAATTTACTGAATATTTATTTTAAAATAATAAATTATATATCAAATATATTTTAAATATTTTAAAAATTAAAAAACACATTATATAGATTTTTAAATGATAATTTGTTTAAGCCAAAATAATTTAGAAATAAAATAAAATAAATTTTACAAAATAATGATTAGTTTATCTAAGCTAGATCAAAAAAGAACATTTGGGTTAATTTTAATAAAAGCATTATTATCTTCGTTTATTATTTTTATGATATTTTATTTGTATCATAAATTATTTTTTTTATCAAGGTCTTGTAAAAATCTATTTTTAGCAAAACGTTTAGTAAAACATTTTAGTGCTATTGTATTGTCATATTTAACATGTTTATATTTATTAAAAATAATTACAATAGTTTTGTTATTTACAAAGCTAAAGTTGCATTTTAAATTTTAAAAGTTTTTGAAACTTAAATTTAAAACTTTTTTTATTTAGAAAAAAAATAATATATAATATATCAATATAAAATTTGAAATTTTTTTTATATTGATTTGTATTTTATAAGACATTTATTTTATGCAAAAAAATTGTAACAAAAATTTCAAAAGAATTTAGTCTTTTATGCAATAAATCTGACGTATATTTCGAAAGGCCGGACAATAGAGAGTCGGTTTATTATGGCATAAAAGGCAAATAAAAAATATTTTGTGACAGAGACATGGATTTTGATTAATTACAAGCAAGCACCATTCAATAGTTGTTCATAATTTTTTTGCGCCAACCAATTCATAATTATATTATATTTGTCACGGATTGTCATCGCATTAACAATGACTGTTATAGCGTGTGAACGGTATTACGCGTTGACACGAATACTACGTTTTCAATATGCTATTCGGCTAAATGCCTAATTCTATCATGCTCAAATAATTAGTGTTATATTGTCTTAGGCATCTTATTTGTTTAATATTTGTTTAATTGTTTATGTTTCTGGTTTTGATATTATTTTATTATTTTAATATGAATGATTTATTTGTCAAATTTATTTTATTGCGTTTACATTTGTGCCATAATTTATGTGGTAATTTAACTAGGTAATTTAAATATTGACATTTAAGTAATAAATAAAATAAATTGCTAACTTAATTGCAAATTATTATTGTTGTAGCAGTAAAGTATAAATTATAAATTTGTATTTGTTCAAATATAATAAGCCAAATTATTAAACTTATTTTTAAATAAACAAGTTAAAAACTAGAATTGTAATTAATAATTGTTAAAATTGCAATTAATAAATACTCATGTACAAGTCGAAAACATGTTTGCTTGCCAAAACATTAATCAGAAAACATAATCAGAAAGAGACAGTATTATCGTACAGAAGCATCCATGATAAATGTTCGCATGACCATTTTTATTGCTTTGTTCATTTAGTTCAATATCAATTATTATTTTTAAAATATTATTTTAAATTCTATACTTGATGATTTTTTCATTATAATTTACTTTAATATAAAATAAAATATATAATTAATATTAGTTATTATTGGTATGAATGTCAAAAGACTATTATATAAATATTATTTTTGCAATTTTATTATTAAAGATAATTTTTTAATTTTACAATTAATTATATTTTATACTTAATATACATAGTTTAATTCTTATTTTTAATTTAATTATAATTAATTATCTTGCTTTAAATTATAAATGCTCAATTTTACTTTTTTTTATTAAACTTTTTATTTTTTTTAATATACGTTTTATTTATAAAAATAAGAATTACTCAAAGAATGTCGAATGACATCTATTTTTGTATTTCAATACTATTTTAATGCCAAACATTAGCAAACTATCTTAATAAATTTAAACAAATAGTTTTAAATAAATTATTGTTTAAATATTGTTCTTATTTTAAATGTATTTTTATTTTAAAAATTAATCTAAATATTTAAATTAATTTTATTCAAATAATAAACTAACAAAACAAATAATTTTTATATAAAATAGTTTATATTTTGTATATATTTAGAAAATTTAAAAATATTTTATCAGATTTATGCGCAAAGAGATGGCATTACAAGCAATGCATAGAATATTCTTATATACATCGCTAGTATAGAAATAATCAAAATCAAAATTAAATTATAAAATAATATACTTTTATATTAAAAAATTATTAATTAAATTAATAAATTGCCTAAAATTAAAAAAAACGCAAAAATAGTTATATTTAAATTTTAAAATTTATAAATAGAATAAAAACGTTTTTTTTTTGCACAAAACTTTTAAACTTATATAAATACAGTTGATTGCTATGACCTTTCAAACAAGAATATTCGGCACAGAATATGCAAATATAATAAATAGTTTTTAAAAATACATTTATAATTAGCTTTGGTTTTTGTATTATATTCTTTTACGTATTTTCTATTTCAAGCCTTTGATTCTATTTCGAATCTATAATTATAGACGTTTTTTGTTTTTTAAGTGCTATGACTATAGCTATGGATATTTTTAAACTTATGTTAAAAATAGTTTTTATAAGTTTTTTGTATTTATATCTATTGTTAATTGAAAATATTTCCTACTGAAACAGATAGTTAAATATAAATTTATATATTTTATATATATTATATATATTTTTCATATATTATATATATTTTATATATATTATATAGTTTTTATTTTAATTTATTTTTGTAAATGTTACTGATTTTTAAAAATAAAATTGCATTTAATTTTTAAATTAATGCAATATTTTATTTATAGAATAATTAAATTTAATTAAAATATTTTAATTAGCTTAAAATTTTGATTTAAAATAAAAATTTTATTTTTGTTTTAATGCATTAAAATATAAACTATTTGATTAAATCTTTTATTTGATTAAATTAATTTAATTAAAAATAATTTTAGATATTTTTTGTAAAATTGTAAATTTTAGTTTTAAATGTTTGTATAATGACAAAGTATTTAAATTAAACTAGAATGTCTTAAAATAAATTTTTTAAAATAAAATAAATTTGTTAAAATAAAATAAATTTGTTAAATATAAAATTGTAATTTTATTAAAACAATATATTTAATACACAATTAAAATGTTTTTATCTGTATATACATTTAAATAACATAAAAAAGCTTTTAGCAAAAACATATAAGCATGTTTAAATATAGTAGAAATTGTTTCTTAAAGGCATAAATAAATGTTTTAAGATTTTAATTAAACTAAATTTAAAATTAAAAATTATTATTTAAAAATTAAGTTTATATTTAATAAATTGCAACATTTATAAATTTATTATTAATATTAGAATTATTTTTAAAAATTAAAAATTCATAGATAATTTTTTAAAATAAAAAATATATTTGTTTTAAATTACTCAATTTTACCTAGCACAAAAAACAAATAAATAACATAAATAAACAATTAAAACTATTATTTTGTTTGAGTGATTAATGCATAAAATAATTAACAAATTCCTAAATCTGTCGCTAAAACTAAAACAACAATTAATATAAAAAAATTGAGAAAAATCTAAATTTGTTAACAAAAAAATTAACTAAGTTTTGTGAAAGTGATTCTAACAAAAAAGAGGGTATTTTTAGAACTGTAAAATAATAAGAGATTGACCCTGGGCAATAAAAATATTTTAAAATTAACATCCCCCTAACTGTGCAATGCGCACAAACGCCTTGAATGCTTGTCAAGAATTTTTTGTTAGTGAAAGACGAGATATCGCACACTATTAAGGAATAACTTATTTGAATAATATTTTTTACAATTTTTTTTGAAAAAATGTTTATTTTGTTACAATTTTTTTTAATAGATTTTGTTTTTAATTTTTTCGCTATTTTTTTTATTAATTGTAGATTTTTTTTGTGCTTAGAATCTATGAATTAGTTTTGTGTAGAATTTTTACGCTAGCTTAGATCTGTACATATTTTGTGGTTAATTAAAATATTTGTTACATATTTTTATTTGAAAAAATTGTTGTAATATTTTGGGAAAATATTTTGAATTTTAAAATAATTTATTTAAATATTTTTATCATTTCCTCATTTTATAAATTGCATAACAAATTCTAGCAATATATAAATTATTTACTTATGCAATATATTTTATTGTTTGTCTTGATAATTTAAAATAATTTAATATTTTAAAATTTTATCAATTAAAAAAATTGCAAAAATAGCTAAATATTAATTTTTAAAAATCTAACTTAGATACTAATTAGGAATAGTTATCTGTAAGCCTAAAGATAAAAATAGAAAAAAACAATTTAACAAAATTTTTTTTAATAGCTTCTAATCTAAACATGCTATCAAATAATGGAAGCGCTTATCTTTAAAGTTTTAGCATAATAAAAAATTATGTGCTAAATCAATAAATCATCTAATTAAGTCAAGAATATTTTAAAATTTTGTTATGTTAAATTTTAGCAATATTTGAATTAATTTTTACAAATTTTATAAATTATTAAAAAAAAACTTTTTCATAAAACTAGTGAATATATAATTATACAAAAATTTATATAAAATTTCATCAATAAGATTGATGTCTCCGACACTAATGCTCGCGCTATCGGCTAATTACCTCCTGTTTGAGCGCATGCCATCAGCTTTATGTTAATTATTTAAATTTAATTTAAAAATAATTTTTTTTCATTTAATGTTAGAGTGTGTAAATTTGCAGCGAATGCGTGTATGCTCAATTTTTATTATTTTTATTTTAGTCTTTCTTTCTCTTGTATTAAACAAAACTAATTTACAATTTTTCTATACAATGTTAATTAACAAAATAATTTTGCTTACAATCTCACCATGTTTAATTTATTTTTCTAATTAAAAAATTAATTTATTCTTCTAAACAAAAAATCTTAACATTTAACAAGATAAAAATTATTCTTTTACACAAGATTTACATTTAAAAAATATTTAATTTTTAAAAATTTTATTTTAACAAAAGTAAAAAATAAACTTAAAATTAAATTAATTAAACATGATTAAATTTTAATTTTAAATTTCAATAAATTAGTACAATATTCAATTGTTTTATTCATAATATATATTTTGCACTTTATCTCAAACTAATTAATTTGTCGATAAGTATTCACAGATTAGTTTAAACGTAGGCTTTAATTAGTAAAAAACACGAAACGAATACACACACGCTTTAAACATATGTACAATGTGTTCAAAATGTCTTGTTTAATTTTTAATGCATTTGTAAGTAGCAATATGTTTAAATTAAATTTGATTTTATTGTTGTTTTTATTGTTATAAACACAAATTATATTAAATAAATTCGTCTGAAGATATCTTGTTTATTTGTTTATAAATAGCACAATAATTACATACAAATATATACAGTAATAGTGTTTTAAACTAATAAATTTATTTTTTAATTTGGTTTGTGGTTCAAAAATTGTTTAGAAATTATGTAATAATTTTTAATTATTTAAAATTAATTTTGTGTACCATATAATAAAAATTTTATTAATACAAAATTGTTTGGTTTATTAAACTGAAAAATGTTTAACATGTCAATTACATTAAATCAAAAGAGAAATTTTTTAGATCTTGTTGTACTGTCTCCGGCAATAAAAAAAACCACGAGTTTTGCAGTGAAGCAAACTTATTAGCATCTAAACTATGCTAAAGTTTGTTTTACTGCAAAACTCATATTCCTTCACATATTAATTTATCTTGAAATTTTGTCGCAATGTAATTTATTTTTTCTTTTTGATAATTTTCTTGCTTAAACACAAAAATTAAACACAGTCTATTCCGCTTATGGTAAACAATTTGCTGGGAATCAAGTTTTAATATATATATATATTATATATATACAGAATTTAGACAATTTTTCAGAAACAGACAATTTACTGTTTACAATATACCGAATAGACTGTAATCAAATTTAATCAGAATTTCTTACATTAAACACAGCATTGCTTAACCAGAATCTTCAGTATTTTAATAACAGTTTCAAATACCATGTTTATTTTTCTTCATCAAAAGTTTAACTCAAATTAATTTGAGTCAAGTATTGCATTCGCCAAAAGGTTTGAGAGAATGTAGTTATGCGATAAATGCTATTTATTTGTTAATTATTATGAATTTTTATATTTTATGTATTGTATAATAAAGTTGGCATGTATTTGCAAAACTTCAATTATTTAATTAAAATTTTGCTTAAAAAATCAGTTGGTTTAAATTGTGGTCAATTAAAGTAATGATTAAATTAAAAAATTCACATTATATTTAAATATGTGATTTCACATAAAACAACAAAACTATAAATTTTAATAATTAGTTTTGGATAAAAATGCATTTAAAATATAATTTTGTAATTAATTAAAATAGAATTAGTTTTAATCATAATTTATGACTAAATATATATAAAATATATATACGAATTTCGAAGTAAGATAAAAGTGTGTTTGATAATTTATTATTAAAACAATTGTTTTAGATAATTGAGTTACTGAATAATTAATGAAAGTTTTGCTTTTTTTTAATATATCCATATTTTTGCTATAAAACAAATTTAATTGAATTAATCTATTGTTTGACTCGTTTTTCCCGATTTTTAATATCTGCTGTAAGGCGTTTGTGGTTTTTGGCAAAAAACAAAAAAATTATTTTTATATTTATATTATATATTAATATAGAATATTCTTCAGCTAGTTTTTTCATCTCTATATAGTAATAATTATTATTAGCGTATGATTTATTGCCGCAAAAACATAGCGTAACTAATAATTACATGCATTTCATCAATGTTTGAAAAATGACTTTTTCTATTAAACATCCATTTATTCTAAACATAGGTTTCTCTAAAGGAATTTATTTTGTTTTTGATGTTAACTTTTAATAAGTAATAAATTAATATTTAAAAAATGTTTGCAATGTACATTTTAATTTTAAAAACTTAATTTTAACAAAATTTTATAAATTAAACTTAAATATTATAGCTAAATCTTGTTTAGTTTTAAAAAATTAATTTAATTTATATTTATACTAATTAATTAGTACCTTGATACAGCAATTTTTATTTTTGTTCAAAATTTAGACAAAAATTACCTTTAATTTTTAAAATTGGCATTTATTCTTCCAAGCATTTAGTCTGCAAAATGTTACCCTCTAAGATTTACAAGCTGTCAAAGTAGCGGCAAATATAATGGGGGTTTATACCAAAATTAGTAAATTTTTGCTAAAATTTAGTTAAATTAAATAAAATTTTATCATAAATATATAGGATTTTTGGGCGTTTTTAAATAAATCTCTTTTAATACATTCTAGGTTAAAATGTAATGTTCTACATTCTAATGTTTTTGAAAATTTTCTCGCCTAATTTTCTCCCCCCCCCTCCCTGGAATCGGTCTACTTTTTCAATCCCTGCTCTTGCATAATTAGTTTTATTAGTTTAAAATATTATTTTATTATTTATTTATATTGAAAAACTCGAAAAACAATAAAAACACATTTTATTGCTTTAGAAATATAATATTTTAAAAGATTTTTTTAAAAATTGTTTGATTCTTTCACATTATACTAATCATTGAATCAATATTGAACTGAAGCATAAATTTCTGATTTTTCGATTTGTTTTGAATCGAAAAACATTGCAAACAGAATAAAATATACGCTTTTAAAGTTGTTTGAATAAATAACCGAGATTAGATCTAAATCAATTTTTTGCAACACCATAAAAACATTCCGCTATAATTTTGCTTCTCCAAATATATATCTGATGTTAGGTTTTCTAAAATGCTAAATTCTTATTTCAAAATCTTATATTTTAAAGAATTTCTTTTGAAATACATTTGAATAAGAATTTTAAGCAAAAAAAGAATTTAATATAAACTCAATAAATGTTTTTTAACTTTATATTTGACATTCAAATGATGTGAATATATTGCAAAAACAAATAGATAATAAATATTTTAAACATTAATTGCAATTTATATTAAGATTTAATTAGATTTTAATCGAAATTAAATTTTGTTTTAAAAATATGTAATTTTTAATAAATATTATATTAAATTTGTGCTTAAACTATAATTTTAAAATTTACTTATACATTTAAGATTATCAAGGCCTTTTTTGTATGTATATATAATTTTAAATAAATTTTTACAAAGCAAATAACATTATTTTTTAAAAATTTAAATTTAGACTTTGTTAATTAATAATATCAATTAAAAATTTTAATTATAATTATAGAAATTCAAACACATTTTGCTTAAAATAAAAATATAGAAATTTTATTAAATTAATAAGCTAGTAATATTTTGTTCTAAAAATTATATTATTACTAAATTTATTATTAAAATATTCTCACATAGAACATTTAAATAATAAAATAAACTAAAAATAACCACACTAAAAATATTAGTTCCGCAAAAATTGGGGTTAAAAATAATTTTTCTATAAGTACGCAATAAAACGTTACAATAATAACAAATTAAATACGAATAAATAAGTTGTAGCAAGTAAATTTGATTATATTGGCAAATAAAACTTTTTTTCACTTACATGTATTTATTGGAAGCAATGAATAACATTTTATTACATTTATAATCAAAATGCAATTTTTAGATGGAATTGGCAAATAATGTGTAAAGATAATTTTTTATATATTATATAAATAATATGGTAGTTGCATTTATTGATTTTGTAATAAGTGTATAGATTAAATATACAAGTTGTAATTTATTCCAATTTTTATCAATTTATCTATGTAAATACTAATTTCAATATTTATCTTAATATAATAATTATAAATAATTAATTTTAATATATCAGTAATAAGACATATAAGATTGGCTAAATAAAATTGTATTAATTAAGTTTATTGATTAATTGTTTAAATTAAAATTAATTAGTCACTAAAAAAGTAGTTAGATAAACTAATTATTAAGTTTTAATAAATTTGTATTTTTTTAATAAAGTATAATCTAGTATATAATAAAAATTTGTAATATTTACTTATTTAATTTAAATACATTTTATAACGTAAATATATCTAGCAACAACTAATTTACTTGATTAAATCTAAACCAAATAAAATATAATATAAAATAATAAAAATAAAAATAAAACCAATTTATAAGAAAATATCCAAAAACATAAATTCAGTTAAGCTTAAACCCAAAGAATATTCAACGAATGCAAGAAAACGAAGTTCTGAACTGAATATTCGTGCCGGTGCTCAACGGCGGGTGCATTAGACCTAAAGTGTCGGCACCCGATTGAACGGCACATATATGTGTGAGAAGATTAAGTGCAAAAGACAAACAAGTCGTACAAATCTGATTTTCTTCCCAACTCTCACCAGAGTTACCAATCAATCAATCATTCGATTCGTAAAACTATAATATATTTTTGCAAAACAAGTATTTCGTATTCAGAGCACACATACAGGCGAAGGGTTGGCTCATTCGACGAAGTTTTGCCGATAAACAAAGTTATCAAAACTTTTTTGGCAAAACTTTGATAATTAATTTTAAATGCAAATTAATTTAGTATGTATAATTTGTAAAAATTATATTAATATACTAATTTTTGTCTAAGATAGTTTTTATTTAATTTTACAGTAAATAACTAATCTTGCTAAAAATTTGTTTGATTAAAAATCAATAATATAAATAAATTGACATAAAAAATATAAAATAAATATAACTGACTTATATCTATTTTTACATAATACGTATAATTTAAATTTTTACTTGTTTAAAATAAAAATTTAATTGAATTAAACAAAACAAAAGTAAAAATAAATTTTCAATTAGAATTTTAAAGAAAAAAAATATTTTAGATTTAAAAACTAAATTTTTATTAAAGAAAAGCAAAAAAAAATCTATTAAAAAGTATGTGAATTGTGAGCCAAATAGCGGTGAATAGAATAGAGAGAAGAGGGAGAGAGGAGAGTAAAAGAAGAAGAGAGAGAGAGAGACAGGAGAGAAGGAAGAGGGAAAGGAAGAGAGAAGAAAAAGAAGTAATAAATGTTATTAATATATCTGAAAACTGACTATTCGTTTATTTATATTCAAACAGAAGAATCGGGAATAGAAAGACAGAGAACCGGCAGTTGTTTGCAATGAATAACCGGCTGTTTTGCTAACCCAAGTGAATGAAAACGAGAGTAAATATGAAATTAACAAATAATTGAATACAAATATATTCTATAGTAAAGCGAATGCGAGAGACGAGCGAATGGCAGCGAAAAATCAACAACAGAAAAACGTTTTATAGATAATGCCAGTACACATTTTGAGTAAGAGTAGAAAATAAGCATGCGATTTTTTATGCGATTTTTTACCGCTATAAATAAGAGATACAACGAATTACTCACTCATTGGATTATACTGTTTGATACTTAAATGATATGTGGATTCTGTTAATGGATTTTTTGTGATAATTTTTGCTAGTTTACTCCTTCTTTACTTGGGCTATTTACTTTTTAATACCCAATGCTACTTAGCTGATATTTGGAGAGGATTTACTTGGCAAATCTAATTGCTTTGATATATATTTTTGTGCTAAATAAAAAATTTTGTTTTGTTTTTATATCAAAATATATTTGCATTTATATTAAACTATCATATCTAATATTTACATTAGATTAAATTTGAAAATAAATTATGAAGGCAATTTGAAGTTGATAAATAACATTTAGAGATTTAGAAGGGAGCTTAGTTAGAAATCAACCTAAAACATTTCTTTTTAAAAAATTTTAATTTATTTTCCTAGCATTTGGTCAGCAAAAAGTATCTTTTATTACACCTTTTACCTAAAGGCCTTGATAAAATTATTAATATTAAGTTATTTTTTGTACAAAAATTAGTAAATTATTGCTAAATTTGATTAATCTAAAAAATTGGGCAAAGTTACATTGTAATTATATAATATACGTATTTTATAAGCATTATAAAAATTTTACCTAGTCCTTTTAATTTTTTAGTCAAATATTAAAAAAAAATTATTCTTTAATTTCCCCTGAATTGGTCTAACTTCTGAAACTCTGATATTATTCTGAGATGATAAATTTGTATAATTCACATAAATTAGATTAATTTCATAAATAGTAATAAATTATTTTTAATAAACAATTTGTATTTTTGTATAAATTAAAGAGTATGACTAACAAACAAACAAGCAAACAAAAACGCTACATTTCCTGGGTAATTAGTTTCAAAGAGTTAACGTACTATTCTATAGAATTATTTATGTGGAATGTCATAAATATACTTATTCTCGACTATTATTAGAAAACACGTTTGTTCTACGAGAGTAAGCTTGGTAAATGATGCGGATAAAATTGAAAAAAACTAGACTTGGCAAAAAATATTTATATATAGATTTTATCTTATTTACACGAAAATTTTTAAATTGAAAATATATACTTGCTACAAAAGTTTTTTATATTCAGTGTAAATTTTATTGAAAATAAAACATTGACTTTACAATGAGTAAAGTTTAATTTAATCTGTAAATATTTTAATTTAATTTAACTACTTTTGCAAAGGTTTGAGTGTTAGCTTAATAAAATTTAAGCTTGTTAAAAAAATGTTTTTATTTGCGCAAAATAAATTTGCATTTTAAAATGTAATTTCAATAAGTGTTATATATTTTTTAATAAGTTGAAATAAGACTGCTTTACATTATAAAAATTAAATAAATTTTATTAAATTTTAACAAATTAAATAAATAGTTACAAAACTCAATATTTTATTTAAAATTTATTCATTTTTAAAGTCAAAGTTAAAATGTTTGAAAATATATTTTATTTAACTCTAAATACGAGTTATGAATGTCAAAAAATATAATAAAATTACATTTTTTTAATACAAATATTTTGATTTACGAGTGAATTGCACGCAAAGAATGCATAAAACAATTGATTAAAAATAATTTTTTCAATTATATTTGAGATTAATATCAAGTATAAATAATGTTTGGCAAAAATAATCATATTAAAATAATAGTTTGAATTTGATTTTAAACGCAAATTAAATATTTGCATAAATGTAACAATTATCTATTTGCTGGAAAGCGTTGTTATGTTTTTATTTTTAAAATAAAATACACCTTTTTATAACTGGCATAATAACGTAATTATTAAGTATATAAATTTAAAATTTGTAAATAAATATGTTATAAAATTATAAATAAAATAAAATTGTGCGATATAAACCATATATAAATTAATATTCATTAATAAATAACGTATTAAAATAATATATAATTTGCATTTGAAAATTTACCTGTGTAGAAACAAAATAATGATAAAACTCAATTATAAAGTGCGCAAGCAGAACACAAATTAAATCATATAAATAAAATAATAGAAATGAAAATCAAAAGATACTCGTACATATTTTCTGACCTTATGTTCTCCGATCTCTTCTGCTCTTTGAACCGTTCCATCAGCTTATCCCAGGGCCCTCCTCCCATTCCTCTGATAGCCATAGCCATTGTGACGTAGTTTTTGATGCAATTAATTATTTATTAAAACTTATCGTTATTTATGAAATTAATCCTTTGATGAAGAATTTCACGCAAAGAATAATTGATGTTTTTTTGTCTCTAATTTTATACTAATATTGTATTTTGTTTTTTAATGTTCTGTTTATATTTATAATAGTATTTTTTACTAATAGTTATTATAATTATTATTATTAATAAATATTATTATTGAGACTAATGACTGATTTTTAGATATATTAATAATACATTAATTTAGATAATTATTCACACATTTAGTAATTAAACTTTTTCTGGTTTTAGAGTAGAATAGATGAAATTTTTTGCCACATAAACACATTGATTGAGATAAAAGTCAGCTTGGTTGAAATTTTATGCAACATATTTTGCTGCATTTTCTTTTCTAAACAGATTTCGTATTGTTTTAAATCTATTATTTTTTGCACAAAATATATTCCGCACACAAACACACAATAAGAGTCGGAAAATTTTTTCTAGTTGAAAATTCAGTTACAATTGAATTTTGAAGTCTAATTCTGCTGAAGTGTAGCAAAAATTTTCAATTTTTTTGGAATTTGTGTTTACTTTTTGTGTCTTTTTTGCGTATATATGGATAAAATTTTCCGATCAGTTTATCCGGAGCTGAAAATTCACCTACACCTCAGTCGACAATTGATCTGTTGATAGCATTTGTTGTTTTAAAATTGAAATCACAATTCGATTGCATTCATCAATTGTATAAACTTTATTTATGAGCTTGATAATATAATTCACGTATTCTTGCTTATTTTTCAAGAATTCGGATTTTTTTTTGAACAAATCTATTGAATAAATTGCAAAATAATTAGAATTAAAATCTTGATATCAATATTAAAATATTTTATTTTATTTTTTATATATAATGTTTAAACTGTTAAACAATTCAACAGAAAAATTATAATACATTTTTACGAACAAAATGTCGGAAATAGTTTCAAATTTATATTAAATTACAATTTAGAAATTCACAACATTTTTGGCAAATATTATATAAATACAAAATTTTAATAAAATTTAAATATATTTAAAAATAAAATTAAATAAACTTAAATAAACTAAACAAAAAATATTGTAAAACAAATCAATTCATAAATAATTATAAAATATAAAAGCATTTCACAGATGAGAGAGAGAGGAGAGAGAGGAGAGAGAGAGGGAGAGAGAG
>JAQFXP010000299.1:0-34701 GCA_034693685.1 Belba bartosi | reverse complement strand
AAATATTAAAAAATTCTTTTTATATTTTGTGCGTACCAACATTCCATAGTTGCAAAATAAATTTTAAAATAATTTGATCAAGCGTCTATGAATAACTTGACAAAAACCTTGGAAGATAATTTTGAGAACGGCTGTATATTTAAAGGTTTTTGAAAATTTTTAACTCTTTCATTAATGGTAAATTAATTTTTAAAAAAATATTAATTGTTTGCACATTTTACATTATTTAGATTGATTTGTAAATTTTTACATGTATATATTTAATTGTTACAATATGTTATTATATTCGAGTAAATTTATCAATTGTATTTTATTAAATAAAAATGTTATGTAAAATAATTATTAATATTTTTTAAAATTAATTATTTAAATTAGACCTTGAATGTTTTATTTAAACATGGCGCTAATAAAAATCGTTTTTGACTTTATATATATTTATGATTATTATTAGTAATTGAGACTAAATAATTTAATTTAATTTAAAATATATAATATCCTTACTAACAATTTAAATTCAATTTATTCAAAAATAATGTAATAATTTTACACAAATAGTCATTTGCCACTAACTCAAAAACTTAATATAATTACAAGAAAATTAAAAATTTTTAATCTCAAATTTATTTTACCTTGATGTTATTATTTAATTTTATTATCTTAACATTTTAACCAAATTTATTCTAATAAATTAAAATATAATATGAAAAATATTAAAATTTCCAAAATAAAATATTTTTAAGCATAAAGTTTAAAAAATTAATTTTATAATTTACAGTTGATTGTTTTTTACTGTAATATACCAGTATTAATCAGTAAATATTTTTATATAAATTGTTTATTTAAATCAGTGAGAAGCAATTAGTAAATTTCAAAAGTGTTATTAACTCTTTTAATGTTTATTAAATATACAAAAACATGTTAACTGAATATGCCTGAGATAGAAAAAACTAGTTATTGCAAATATATTGTTATGTTTTTCTTAATAAATCATAAAAATAATAACTAACATATTTGAATCTTTAATAATTGCTGCTCACTAATTTAAATAATTAATTTATTTAATTACAATATATTTAGCCAAATTTATAAAATAATTGTATTATATATTATTACTGTAAACAAAATTAACAAAAAGCAAACCATTAACTGTATATTTAATTAAAAAGAAATTATAATTGTAAACAAATATAAAAATAATATACTATACGACAAGAAGTCATTTGTGGAAATTATAAAAAACCGGAAGTTGCTTTGGTGATACAAACAAACTTAATTATTATTTAAACATGAATAATAAAGGCAATTATAAATAAATTATTAACTGATTTTTATAATTAAATTTAAAAAAATATTTTTAAAAGATAATTTAAATTAATAAAAAAATATTTTTGAAAATTTGTATAATTACAAATGTTAAATAAATAAATTTGTTTTTTGCAACTTTAATATATTTTTATAAAATAAATATTTTAACAACCAAAATTTTTAAATGTAACTTTATTTTAAATCCTTAATGAATACTAAATCTATCAAAATAAGATTCAGAATTTTTACAAACAATAAGTTAAAACAAAGTTTTGAATTTGTAATTTTCAATAAAAATTAATATAAAATTTACAAATTCTGACTTAATTTTAATAAATTAAGTTTTTAAATTATTTATCGCAAACATTATTTTAAAATTTATTTTGCGTAAATACTAAAAATATTTTAGATTAAACGAACAAATTAAAACAATTTAATTTACAATTGTTTTAAAATTAAAATTATTATATTATTTTAATATATTATGTTATTTATTATTTAAAATTTGTTAGTAATTTAAATTCAGATCAAATTGAGAAATTAAACCCTAATTATTTTTAATATAATAATTTGCAATAATAAATTTAAAATTAAATTTCTATTTAAATAAACTAATTTATTCTTAATATAATTGTAAATTTTATACTCTATTTGAAAACAAAATCTAAATTATATATTAAATATAAAATTGACTCTAAGAATGAACTCCAAAATACAAGTTAATTTAACTGATATTAATATTTAAAAAATATAATAGTATTGTTACAGTTTTAGTTTATATAAAAAATAGTTTATTATATTGGATTATATTTAGGATAATTTTTAATTAAATTTTACACAAAAACAATTTTTTTTGAAAAAGCCTCATTTCTATTAGTTACAAATTGTTTAGATTCAGTTAAATTTGTTTCGATCGACAAAACCTTTTTAAAAAATCACATGTTATAGTATTTAACTATCTGAACATTGACATTGATTTTGTATTTAGAAAATTAACATAAACAATTATTTTTAAAAGTAAAACTATCATAAATTTTTTTTTGTTTTGTTTATTAATTATATATTTTCAACAATATTTATGTTAATCAAATGTAAAAAATCAATTTAAAATTAAATTAATTTTGGTATGATTTTCCAGAACAACAATTTAATTTTAACTGATATATAGTTTTTAGTATAATTATATTTATTACAGTTTATTGTTAATTTAAAAGTAACAAAATTTATTAAATTAAATTATATTTAAACCAATTTAATAATAAAACATACATTATATTATTAAATTTAAATTCAAAATGAAAAAATTGTTTTAAAAATTGATTAAACGGTAAAAATGTTTAAATATAAATTTACAAAACTTTTCAAATTGACGGTTTAATAGATAACAATTAAATAAACCAAACAAGGTCTATTTTAATATTGTTCATTTAAAAAAATAATTTTGATACAAATTGTGTTAAATTAATGTTAATAATGTAACTCAAATAGTTATACGCAAACTATTTGCTATCATTTCAATAACTCAATGTAATTATCAGAAAAACAACAATGGCAAAATTTAAATTTTACATTTAAAATATTTTTTAAATTTATTGTTTGAGCAATTTGACTAAATTTAATTAAATTAATTAAAACTGTTTAAAAAAAATAACAGTCTATTAACCATTAAATTTAATTCTGATTCAATTATAGAATATAATTTAAAAATAAATAAAATTTAATTTAATAATTAATATAAATTTAAAATACCGCACGATGCAATTGGTGAAATACACAAAATAATCTTTTATTTAAACATCATTAATAAAAAAAATTATAAATAATTTATTAATTGTATTTATTTATCAGATTTTAAATCGAAATTTTTATAAAGTTTTGAAAAATTTATTAAATAAATTGTAATCGTAAACAAAAATATAAGACAACGGTTTTATCTTTATTATTTTTTTAATTAAAAAAACATAAATAAAAAATATATCCTTTAAAACATTACAGGATTATTGAAATAGAATAAAATTGAACGTGGCCCTTGGTTGAGACAAGCAAAATGACCAATTATTTACACATTTAATAATAAAAACAATTTTAAATAAATTTTTTTCTAAACTCAAATGTTTTTTTAAATTATGAAAACATTTCTAACATTAGAAATAAACTTATAATAACAAATAAAAATATTCACACTATAGACTATAAATTATACAAAACAACATAATTTAACAAAGTTTCACATTTTAATATTTTTATTCATATTTGCTAAATAAATGCTATTTATATATAAATTTTCGTTGTTACACAAATTGATATTATTAAATAAAATTAAATTAAACATAATAAAATAGTCAAATAAATAATTTAGTTTTATTAAAAATATTTAGGAAATATATTTTTACGGTTGCAAATCCCAAAATAAAAATATTAATTTTACTGATACAATTTTTAATATAAAATGTAAATTGTTACAGTTTATTGTTTATTTTAAAATTTTTAATTTCATTTTAATTAATTTATAAAATTATATTTAAGTTTTCTCTAAATTTGATCAATGTTTTATTAATCCCACGCAATAATTTATTTTATTTTATTAGATTATATGTAAACTAATTTTTTATCAAAATGTTTATTATATGCTTACAATGATTTTATTTTTGGTGCACTCGGCATATTAAATAATTATAATAATATTTGAAAACATTTTCTTATAAATAAACTAACTTTTTACATTATGCCCGCCACTGTCGAGAGAGGGTTTTGTCTGAATATTTGTACTAATTATGCTATATAGTAAATTAGTTTATTTATCTAGGGGAGGAACTTAAATCTCTGACCATTTGCAAAATGTTATTGTTTAAAAATATAGCTAATTTTTAGTTTATTACATAATCAGCATTTATGTTTACAAATGCGATTAGCAAAATAAAAATATAATTACAAAAACTTTTACTCGTAAATAGATATACTTGTACATATGATCAATTAGCTCTACCATGTATTTCAAATATATTTATATATATTATCCAATATTCTAATATTTTAAAAATACAGTTGGTTTTGTATTTTATAATTAGGTTAAAATAAATAGTGAATAAAACTTAAAAATTTAATTTACAGTTTATAAGCTGTATAAATCAGTTTTTCGCCTTTTGAGGAACAGAAAGCCCAAGTCATTATTACTCGTACGGTATTTGGGAACGTACACTAGCTTGTGCACATCCCTTCTGACTGCACAAAGTAAGCTTATTCCCGGCTAAGCCAAGAGCGAATGTTGCATCATGAGCTTCAGTCAAAAAAGCCATTTTTATCACAGCCCCTAGATGTAATTGGAACTGCTCAACTGTCGGCGGATCGCTTCTTTGACGTCCCGCCAATGTACGATCTTTGTACACAACCCCAACGCAACACACGCTACTGTATGGTGCATACAGCCCCACCTCTACCCTACTGGGTTAACTTTCCGCCATCTATCTTTACATGTCGACCGAGACAGGTAGTCGCCGAAGCAACACCGGCAGCACCGTGTGTTTGTGCATGCCTCCCTGTTCAGTCTGCTAGTGTGGCATGCTGTTAGCCGGCGTTGTTTACAACCAAATATGCTTTTCCTTTTCATATAGATCAAATATATATTTAAAAAATAATCAGTGGAAAATGAAAGAAAATATTTTATAAACAAAAAAAATTATATATTTTTAAAGTGTAAATAGTAATATGGAAAATTTGAAAATATATAACTTATTCCATATATACCTACTAGTGCTTCCTAGCTGGTGCTGTGTTACTGCATGTATGGTGGCTATAGCCTAACTCCAATTACCAAAGTTTAAACTTGCCTTATATCAGCATATAAAGAAATATTAGAAAATATACTAACAAAGGTTTTATTTTCTGTGCCAACGGCAGACTAGATAATCATTATTAATTTTTAAAACATTTAACAACAATTTATATATTTATTATGAGTTTCAAAATAAAAGTTTGCCGGGATCTCCCAAAAGAAAAATATAATTTTGATTGATATTATTTTATTAATACATTTATAATTATTACAGTTTTTATTTAAATAATTAATTTATAATTTATATTATAATTAGACTAATAATATATATCTGTACTTAAAATTAAATTTCTAATTATAATCAATTTATTTACAATTAAATGTTGAAATTAATTATTTTTTTGAAAAATTTTAATCGTGGAAAATAAAAATTTTAAAAATAGTAAATGGTAGTTTTGTAACATCATAAAAATTTCCCGGATAAAATTATTCTAGTTGTAAAAAATGTAAATATTATAAATTATTAATATTAAAAAATAATAAATTTTTAAATAAATTTAAAATTTTAAAATTTGTTATATATAAATAATAATATTTTAATTAATATGATTCTCTAAATTGTTTACAGTCACATATTTTATTTTATTAAAATAGTATTTTTTAGTTATAAAAATATTTGTTAGTTTTTGATTTCAGTTTCAATTTTTAAATTAAAATTTGAATAAAATAATAATTTAAAGATTATCATATAAAATATAAAATTATAAAATTTATAAAATTAAAAATTAAAATAAATATAAGAATAAAAAATTTAAATTGAATTAGTTGATGTTTGAAATATAATATAAAATAATCATTAAATTTTATGATCATAATAAAAATTTTTATATTATTAATATTATACAACTATTTGTATTCATAATGTATTTTACAAAATTAAATTTTATATATTTTATAAATATATTGCAAAAATTACTTTGAAAATACTTTTATAAATTTTTATTATATATTAATTTATTTATACAGTCTATAGTTTTTTTAAATTTTATTATTTTGCATTTGTAATATACATAAATTGTGGTTTAGGCATTAAATATAGATAAAGGACATAAAACCAATAAAATTAAAATTGTAAAACATTAAACAATGAGATATAAAATAGTGTTATTAAAAGTTTAGTTTAAACTTAAGATACGATTAACCTAAGAAACAATTCAACACAAATTTAGAGTATATAAGACAATTCTCATTTAAAATAGTTCTTTGTTGATTTGCTCTCCATTCTACATCAAATGTTTTATATTTATTTTATTTTTTATTTTGTTGTCAATAAAGTTAAATCTATATTATATGCAAATTATGTACAAATTAATAAATTCTTGAAATTAATTAACATCAAAAGTCTCGCCTTCGCATAGCAACGGTATTTGTATGTCACACATGTATTTTTAAATATCTATTTAAAGTTAAGAAAATTTACTAGTCACTTAATATAAAACAATTTTAATTTTTAAGAATGCATATTTTGAAAATTTCTTGTTATAATTAAGATGTTAATATAAAATATTTATTAAATAAAAACCAAAATTATATAAATATAGTCAAATTAAACATATAAATTAAATATTTTAAACATTATTTAATAATATAATATTAACAGTAAAAATATATATTATCATTTTACTTTTTAGACATAAGTTATGAATAGTCAGAATAATTATGATTTTCATTTAATGAGAGTTACTAATATTCATATATATTTATTATAATAATTTCTGTTGTTACAGTTTATAATTCATTTTTATTAAGTTTGATATTTATTTTAAATTTAAATTAAATATTAATAATTTAATTTTAAATAAAATAATTTTACTCTAAACAATTAATATTAATTTTTAACGAAAATCGATTAATTTGAAATTTGATTTTTATAATTTCAAAAATATTTAATTTGAAAATTGGAAATAACATTTTTAAATTTATAGTAATATTTATACTTAGATAATTTTATTATTTTGCTAAAAATATTTAAACTTAAAACTAAAAATACATAAATTGAATATAAACTGTTATATAGTTATAAAAATTATACTGTATATATATTTTAAAACATAAAAGTTTATTATAATTAATTTAATTAATTAACTTTAACTTATCTAGTAGTAATTTGGAATTGTTAAGATTATTAAATAAAATTTGTATATTAATTTTTAAATTATTAAAAATTAAAATTTGACTAAATATTTTTGATATTGTTAATATTTTAGGATTTTTTGTAATTTAAAAATTAAATAATTAAATTCTGTATTTATAATTTTTAATTTGAAAAAATTTTACTAAATTTTAACAATAAAATAATAAATATTAAAAATATAAAAACAGGCTTAGTTTAAAATTATAATTAATAAAACGTAATATTACAGTTTATTTTTATTATTTAAAATTGTTTGTGTTAATGACGTTTATTTTTGGCAGGAAACATGCTTTTAATTGTTTTTTAGTTTTTTATAATTTATATTACTTTTTACATTAATTTTTTAAAATTAAAATCAAATTTCTGAAATATATTAGTCATTTCTACAATAAATATTATGCATTTAAAGCTTTAATATAATACCAATTAAATAATTAATTTGGCCATTTAAAAATTAATTATATTTTACAAAGTAATTTTTAAAATTATAATTTCATAAAATATATTGTTTGATAAAATAAAATTATTTATAGACATTTGAAATTTTAAAAATCTATTATTAAATAAGACAATTAAAAATATAAAACAAAAATTTATTTCACTGACAATATATTAATATAAATTTTACAGAATTTGAAAATTAATAACGCTTTAATTAAATGTAAAATAATTAAATAAAAATAAAATTTCACCATCGCAATTTGATTCCAAAAAATTATTATTTTGACCAATATATTTTATTTAATATATTTATTATTATTACAGTTTATTTATTTAAATAATTTGTTTTACTGAATTAGATTATTTTATAAAATATAAATCAAACAATCATTTAATTATTTTATTAAACTGTAAAACAATTATATACTTATAAGGTTTAAATCAAATTGAGCGAAATGCATTTTGCTCGTATGTGACTTGAGCCGAATCACTTTCATCGTATGCATTTTTAGCCAAAATTATTTTTATAACAAAATAAATAATAAACGTTATTTATTGTATTATATTAATTGGTTTAATTTTAAAACAAATATTTTTAATATATAAATTTAAAATTATTTTACAAAAAAAATTGTAAATGTTATACAATTGTAAAATAAAACATTAAAAATATATAATTAATCGTTTGTTATAAATAGAAAACTAACTGATTTTAAAAATTCAATAACATATGCAGTGTTATTATAAGAAGTTTTAGGTTTTATAATTTTTTTTGATTTAATTTTTTATATTAATTGTCTGTCTGAATAATTGTGTAACCATTATGTAACTAAAATTAAAACCATTAAAATAAGATTTAATTCAAATATATTTGGATGAGATTCGGTAACAGATATATTGAAAGAATTCTACCAACATTTGATAATTTAAATATTTGTTCACAATTTGTAATTTTAAAGTTATCTTTAAATTAATTAAGCGGACAAAGCTGCATACGTGCCAATGGTAAAGTTCAAATCATTAATAGTTTTTTTAAAGTCTCAAAACTCGGCAATGCATTATTGTAGGCAATTCATAAATTTATACTTAACTTTTATAAAATCCAACCATTACCAGGTTACCGTAATCAAATATAAATGATATTTTTTGTTTATACAATAGATACTTTTTTTTAATTAAACATATTTGAAATAACTTGCTGTGACGGTATAACCAAATTAGTTGCATTTTTGTTAAAATTATGATTGAGACTGATTTTATTGGCCAAACCAATAATTGAAAACGACTTTGTCACTACGAAGAGATGGTTGATTCAAGATGCCGTCGATTACCTAAATAACAGTTTGTGTAGTTTGTTCTTTGGGTAGAATAAAACTTCCAGATTAAAGCAATAATGTGTTATTTTTTAAAATGATTCTGCAAATAAAAAATTAAAAAAATTAAGTATTAATTTTGGGTACAACTACCGAATTTAGCGATAGGTTTTAATATATTTATTGCCAAAAATACGTTTTAATTGCAATGTGAAGTGACTAATATCCATCAGCCACCAGTTGTAAAATTAAGACTTTACAATAATTAAATTTAACTGTGAGCAATCAAATGTTTACAGGTCCACATATCGGCACGAGTGGAGCAGTTAGTGTAGTTGAGTTAGAACATAGATAATTACATAGAAACCATTTGTATACAAAATAAATCTAAAAAGCCCATTACACTTTTGGCTCCGCCTGCTTTTTTTTGACCACGCTTATTTTTGTAAATTATATGCCACGCCCTTTAAAATTTCAGAATTTATTTAGTTTATTATCCTTAACACAAATATCAAATTAGATTTTAATTTGAATTCATAGTTTTTTGTTATCTCACTTTAAAAATTTATAATTGGAATTATTAAATATTTTTGACGTAATTCTTGGAACTATTATATATTTTTAATTTAATTTTTTATCCTTAACACAAATTACAAATTATGGCTTTTTTGATTAATTTTGTATATTGATCATTAATATGTAAGTATCTATGTTCTAACTCAACTACCCGAACTGCTACACTCGTGCCCACATATCAGAACAGGCATTCAGACGTCGTCGTACCAAAATCGGGGTCATTGAAGGCCCTTTGCCGATCGCTGATATGATGTTTAACTTGCCTAGCTTACGCGACGCCAATCAAGTTAGTTTAAAAACTGTTTTAAGTTAATTACTATTCAATTGTTCGAATCAAAATAAATGCAAGAACTTGAGCAAAAAAATAATTTATTTAATATTTTTTAAAAAGATTTTTACATTTAGAGTAAAACTCAAATAAGATTTTATACCAAATTACTAACTATTTATATACTAAAGAAATATCGTTCGAGCCAAAACAACAAATAAGTTAATATAATTTTTAGATTTAGTTAAATAACTTTTTAGACTTAACAATAGGCAATTAAGAAATTTAATTAATTTAGAATTCAAGCGCTATAAATTATAATATACTATTCAAAACTATAAATTATTTGTACCAAAAATTTATACATAATTAGTAATTCTTTAATGCTATATTAATTTATGAATAAAAATGTTTTCGATTTATTGTTTTTATTTGAAAAGTTATGTGCAATTAATTTATGAAAAAAATTAATATGTCTATACGTTTGTAGGTATAAGTGCAATAATTAAGAGAGATAACATTAGAAAATGTGTCAAATAAAAGTACGTATATTACATGTTAGTAAAAGCAGAAAAATACAATTAAAATAAATTAAAACGTTTGTTTTTTAAATTTGTTTTTCACCTTGGATATAGAAATATCTTTTTAAAATAATTAATGAATATATTATCTTAATTTAAAAAATAATAAATTTAAATTTTTAGATTATACTGTATAATAATTATTTTAAAATATTAAAAATATTTTATCATATTAATTTACAAATAATCAAAAAAACTTTAAATTTATTTTTAATAAATTACTGAATTAGGTTTATAAAAAATAATTTAATTAATTTCATTTTTATATTAAAAATTAAATTATTTTTAATATTGTTTAGAAATTAACCCATTTGTATAACAATTGATTAAAAAGCTATAATTGACAGTACTGCTTATGCCAATATTAAATTTTAATTTATCGTAATAAATATCTTAAAATATCATTTTATAAATTACAGTTTATAAATGGTAAAATTTTTACTATCATTATAAATAATTAAAATAAATATACTGTAATTTAATTTAATATTGAATTAGTAATTATAATATTAAACAAACTCAAAATTAAGGAATTCATATTTAATTTAGAATTAAAAATTTTTACATAACTTTTTTGTTGAATAATTTAAAGTCGAGTTTTTTGGCCTTACCTTTAAAGAAAGTTTATCTAATTTTGATAAAACATGAATTATTGGCTGAATTGATGCGTTTAGAACTAGCAGTTTTCTAAATTAACGTTATTGATTTTTAATTTTTAACCTAATATTAAATTACAAGTTAAAATTATTTTACTTTAATGTTATTTATATAAATAACAATAATTACAATAAAAGTTTAAACATTTTATTAAAAATGTTTTGAGATTATTTTCATTTCTTATATGTTTAGGTAGATTATTAAACAAATGTATACCATATTTAAAATTATTCTTATCACAAAAATGTGTTCTAGTTTTTGAATAAAGCAGAACTTTATCATTTTTTGTATTATTTGAAATAAAAAATTAGTTTTCCAATTCAAAGGAATATCAGAAAAATTGTTAATTATTTAAAAACTAATTTTAAAATATTTGTCTGCTGTATAATATTTAGAGAACACAATTTTAACAATTTTAACCGTTAATTATACATCAAATTAAATAAATATATTTTATAACAAGTATGCTTAGTTGCCGTTCTTTGTACAGTATTAATTCAATTTTATCAATTTGACATTTGTTAGAAATTAAACATATTGAACAATATTCTATAATAGGAAGTATGTATGTTTTTATACAATATTAATAATCTATTAGCATTTTTTAAAAAACCATTTTCTAAGCGAAATAGTAAACACAATATATATTTGTTAATTTAATAATAAGTTTCATTAATTATAAAATTTAAATGTTTATGTTTATTCGGAACAGGAATTAAAATATTATTAATTTAATAATTAGATAAATACTCGTAAATTTTTAGTGATATTCTTAAATGTACAGATTTTTTTGCGTTAAAATTTAACGAATTTTCAGTACTTTAGTTTTAAACATTATTTAAATCAGAATGAAAATTATTAATTTCTAGATCACTTTTTATAGCAGCACATAAACAAGAATCTTCTGCATAAGTTATCAATTTCTAACTTGTACTAAATTGTAAAATAAATTTTGCAAAATAATAATAATTTGATTACATTTTTTAATAAGTTTTTTTAAAAATATAATAACTATTTATATTAATACTAAAAATTTTACTCAATGTAAATTATTTGATTAAAAAAACTATAATTTTTGAACTGGTAGGCCAATTCTAAATTTTAATATTCATTGATATATTTTTTTTAATATTATAATAATAATTACAGTTTATTAATTATTAATTTTTCAAATTTAATTTTAAAAAATTTCCAAAAATGGCCTGATAAATAATGAAATAATAATAATATGCTTAAATGCAAATGTAAAATATATTTTTTATTGAATTATAATTATCGTTTATGATAAGTTATATTATGTTATAATTAAAAAGCATCGGTTAATAAAGATTTGAATTTTAACTGAAATTTCACTAAAATTAGTAAAACTATTATTTAAATATTTTTAATTAAAATAATAATTTTTTTAAACTCTCTTTTAAAGATTATATGATAAAAGTTTTAAAATTTATTTAATGTTTAACTCAAATTTTTTGTATTGAATTTGTAAAAAATTATTTAATAAACTTGTTATTCGTTTATTATACATATGTTTATATATTTACATACTAAAAAATATATAATACTTTCAGAAATATGCTCGAGCTCGTCTCAGTCCTTAACGAACAACGATTCTAAGTTATAATTTCAATTTTAAAATTTATTTATAATGTAAAAATTGAGTCCGTGAGAACTCAAATAATTAATTATTAAGTTGTTTTATTTTAAAATCAAAAGTGTATCTAACTTAATAAATAGCGAATTAAATATTAATTTCAAATTAACTTTATAAACATTAACAAATAAGTAATAAAATAAGTGTTGAAAAAAAATTATTTGTAAATTTGAACTACTGGAATTCACACTTTTTTAAAATTTCCGGCATTAATTGACTGAATAATAAATAAAATTTAAACCAAGTTTTCGGTCTAAACAAAGATAGTGACAAAAAATAATCAACAGAACAAATAAGAAGTCTGACGTAAAAGTAAAGACTTAATCAATTCAAAAAGTTCTGTTTCTACTGAAATACTTATTTAAACAATATATTCATTAGTTCGCATGCGATACTTTTATATTAAAAATTAAATTACTGTATGTAATCTAAATACTGTATAATATATTTTCAAATATAATATAATTATTTTAGATATTTATTTTGAGAATTTATTATAAACAGAGTAAATAAAAAAGATTAATAATATAAATGTGCTAAATATATAATGATTATGAAATAATGTGCCGCAATTATGCTTTCACATTTCTTGGATTTTTTAAATTTAAAACAATAATTTTTATGTATTGATAAATTATTTTAACTTTGATCTGGTCAATAAATTTGATTTATTTTAAAAATATTTTTTTGAATAAATTTTTTATTTATATTATAATTTTTAAAATGTTAAAATTTAATTAATTCATAATAATTTAGAAAAAATAAAGTTAAAGGGGGTTTCAGGATTTGACATGGATATTTAAGTATTTAGTTTTTATTGTTTTCATTAAGATATATGATGCTTATAATTACATTTCATAAAAAATTATTATTCTAACTGTAACGATTAATGCACTAGCGTGTTTTATATTCTTATAATTCACTATTAAATTACAGGATAACGACAAGAGATAATTAAAAAAAATTTTCATTTAATTAAAATGTTATATAAACTTTGTTAATTTTGCCGTAAAATGTTTTTATAAACAAATAACTTGTAACGGAAAATGATGTTTGAAAACTATAAACATGAATTCAATATTATTACCCCAAAAAACTGCAAAATATAAAAACTCTTTTTAATAGCTCTAATGGTGTTCTTTAAGTTAGTAAAGAGAAACTCTGCAGTTTTTTGGGGTAATAGAGTAATTTTTGCAAAAAACTAAAATTTTATAAAATGGAAAGTAAAAGCTATTTAAGAGGTAAATATATTCAAACATATCAGCAATTAGATCAATATTTTAATAAAATAAATATTGTAAACATAATTGTTTTTTAATAACTGTATTAAAATTATTGTATATTTGATCGTGCATAACTTTTATAATAATGAAGTTAAAACAATAATTTTTGCACATTTTACTATTAGACGATAAGTTAAGTTTATGGTTATAATGGTTTTAAATTATGTTGATATTTAACAAACTACTGACATGGTCTTTAAACTAATCATAAATTTATCAATATAAATAAATATATTAAATAAATTTTTTTATTTATCAAATATATATAAAAATCGATGTGATTTAATATTCACTGCTTTTTTTTATCTCAATTACTTTCAATTTTTGCACTTTTCTTTCTTAATATTTTGGTTACTTTCGCCCTTTCTAAATTTTTTTAAAAATTTTCCATTACTTTCTATGTTTATCACACTTTTTTCTTTTAAAAAAATGTCTGTTTTATTCCCTAATATAAATATTATTATTATATATATGTAATCATTGATCAAAATCAAGGTAGTAGAAATAACTGCATTCTTGACCATATCATTGAATGGCTTAATAAGTCCCCATTAAAATATAATTAACTGATGTTTTGAAATTTAAAAAATAAAATTAAACATGTATAATCTAAAATATCATTAGTACGCTTACACTTGAGTCTTATTTTGTTTTTATTTGTGCTGCAATATAATTTAGACAATAAATTACGACGCAAATATGATTTAAACAAACTTAAATAAAAATAAAATTTTTAATTTAAAATTCTAATAAATAACAATTAATTGATCTAATTATCATTTGATGGCAGAAATGTCTTCAGATCTCCACTAATTAATCTAATTATTATCTGATGCAGAAATAAATTTTAATATTAAAAAAATAACCAGAATTATTAATAAAATTAATATTAAAATAAATTAATTATAAATTTAAAATTTCAAAAATTAGCTTGCTGTAATTATTATGTAATAGCGAATATATTGTATATGCTCCTGATGGCAAATATGTTTACTACATTGATTTTTTCAAATACATATGATTTTTCTGTACAATAAGATATCAAAAATATTCGATAACCTTATAACCCAAAACTAAATTAAAATTTTTTATTTTTATTATTTTTATTATATAATTTTTTATGTTACAGTTCATGGATTGTTTAACTAATTATAATTATATTATTTTAAAGTAATATTACTAAATTAATGAAATAATTATTTTCCTTATTGTGTTGATTAAACTTAATTAAATTACCGGACAGTGTACCGGACATAAAAAATTTCAACACAAGCTTTAAAGCATTTAATTTATAAATTTCTAACATTTAACAATTTTGCAAATAATAAAAATTAGATTACATTGTATAATAAGTTTTTTTTAATATAATAAATATTTATATTAAAATTAAAAATTTTATCCAATTAGTCGAAAAAGTTTAAGACAAAGTTAAATTTCAAATTTAAATAAATTAATCAAATATTTGTTTATCAATTTAATTTTATATAAATTACAATATGATTGATCTGTTTTAAAAAATTTTACCAAATGTAAATTATTTGATTAGAAAAATTATTAGCGGTTACATTGTTATGCCAATTTTAAATTTTAATATTTATTGATATATGTATTTATATATCATTTTAAAAATTACAGTTTATTAATTAGTAATTTTTCAAAATTAATTGAAATATTTTTTAATAATAAAATAATTAATAATATAAAGATAATAATAGAAATAAATGCAATTGTTCTAGTAATTATAATTATTTTTTGTTATTTGTTTTTGTTATGTTTAGTTTTTATTATTAAATTTATTTGTTATAATTATAGTTTATGATAATTAAATTATTGCAAATTAGGTGATTAATAAATAAAAATCATAATAATTAAAATTCGGCTGGTCCAAGTGTATCAGAGATGGAATTTGTTTAAAAACGTTGAAAATCTATATATATTTTTAACAAAATTTTTCTTAAGTTAACTGGATTTAAATCAAATTGAGCACTAATTTAGCGAAATTTTTTTAATTTTGGTAAAAACCACAAAAAATACAACCAAAACCAGGTTTACGTAAACAAATATGAATGACATCTCTTATCGATTTCCGATATAATCATTTTTTTAATTTGCATTTCTGGTAAAATAAAACATCCACAGTAAAGCTATGATGCGCTTGAAACTAAAATATAGTCGTTCTTAAAACTAACTTTATTGATTTTTAATTTTTAACTTAACATTAAAATTAAAGATACATATTAATAATAATAATAATAATAAAATAAAGATTAATTATTAATACAAAAATAGTTATATTGTGAACAATTATGCCAAGCAATTATAATTAAATATTTTGTTAGTTTATGAATTTTAGTTTAATTTTAATTAATAAGTTTTAATTAAAATAATTTTTAATGATCAATGCATCTTTTTTAAATAATTAATATTAATTTTAACGCTATATTTCAGTATAATTATATAAAATATTTTAACTAAACATATCATAATCTAGCATAAATTTTTTTTAATTTAATTAGAACATTTGTTAATTTTATACAAAAACATAAATTTAAAAACAAAATAAGATAATAAAAAATATTTGCAAAATTACATTTACATTTTATTTTTAAAATATTTTTAAAATAAACAAAATTTCATTTCTAACATTACTATAAAAATTAATTTTTAATTTTAACTAGATTTGCCTAAAAAATTTTTAAAAATAATAAACAATATTTTAATTTAGAATTTCTTAATTTTATCAATCATGTTATTTTTTTTTATTTTTAATATTTATTAATTAAAAATATTTTAATAAAATTTTTAAAGTTATTACTATCAATTATGATTAATTTCAGATAAAGTTTATGTTGAAAATAATCATAATAATATCAATTATTTTTGGCAAGAAACATACTTTCAATTGTTTTTCAATTTTTTATAATCTATATTACTTTTGATATTAACTTTTTAAAATTAAAATTAAATTATTATATGTATTATGTATTTAAAGCTTTAATATGATACCAATTAAATAGCCAAGTTGACCATTTAATAATTAATTATTTTTTACAAAATAATTTTTAAAATTATAATTTCATAAAATATATTGTTTAATAGTATATAATTATTTATAAATATTTTTAATTTAAAAAATCTATTATTAAATAAGACAATTAAAAATATAAAACAAAAATTTATTTTACTAACACTATTTTAATATAAATTTTACAGAATTTGAAAATAAATAACGATTCAATTAAATTTAAAATAATTAAATAAAAATAATATTTCGCCACTGCTGTTAGCGCCCAAAATATAATTATTAATTTGGATGATCTATTTTATTTAAATTATTTATGATTATTACAGTTTATTTATTTATATAATTATTTTACTGAATTAGATTACTATTATAAAATTTAAATTAAATGAATATTATTTGCATTATATTTGTTGATAATAATTTATAAATCAAACAATTATTTATTTATTTTATTAAACTGTAAAACAATTATATCAAGGTTTAAATCAAATTCAAACAAAATGCATTTTAACTAAAATTATTTTTAAAACAAATAATAAATGTTATTTATTCAATTATATTTATTGGTTTAATTTTAAACAAAATTTTTTAAATATATGATTTTAAATTTATTTTACAAATTCCTAGTTTTTAACAAATTGTAAAATAAATTTGGTAAAATATTAAAAGTTAAATTAAATTGTATAATAAATACTTTAAAATATATTAACTATTTATATTAATATCAAAATTTTATCCAATTAGTCGAAAAAGTTTTAAATCAAAGTTAAATTTTTAATTTAAATAATTTAATCAAATAGATTTACAAAGAATATCAATTTAATTTTTATAATATTATATCAATATGATTATAACAATATTAATATTACAATATGATTAATAAGTTTTCAAAAATCTTCCCATATGTAAATTATTTAATTAAAAAACTATTGAAGCTTTCTTTGTTAAACCAATTCTAAATTTTAATATTTATTGATATATTTTTTTAAATATTATTTTAAAAATTAGAGTTTATTAATTAGTAATTTTTCAAAATCAATAGAATTTATTCGGACAGACAGCGCAAGTAAAATAGAAATACAACTAATTCTCATTTACGCGACAACTCATTCACGTCATTTATATCGCTCCAATACAGCAACTTGAAGCGTCCTAAACACTAAAACCCAGTTCAATTTACAACAAAATTACCCATTAAATTACAACAAAAAGGTAATTTAGGACATTTGCGAGATGTGCAGAATTGCCTCAAAATGCCCTGGTATTTTAATTAAATTTCTCTAAATACTAAAATTTTACGTTCATTCTTTTCCTATTTTTCCGCGTCTTCAATATGGAAATGCTTTTGATAGATCTGCTCTACTCGCACGTATTCGGCTTAAGTGCCTAATACATTTTTATTGTCATTCAGTACCAAATTTGCTATTTTATTATAACTTATTATCTAAAGTTGAATCAGAGAGAAATGAGTAATTATTTGCGACATATCATCAAAACTTGTAACAAAAGTTGAGCGTTAAATACAAATAACGCAATTCATGATAAATGACATATTTTTGTACTAGTTGCAATACAAATCATTTATCAACTTTAATTGATGAAGATTAATTAGAATCTTAATTAAGTCCGCAATTTGATTATGAGTCGATTGCTACTGATACATTTTTGAAAAAATATGATACTGTTCAATTATATTAGAGGTATCAGCATTTATTAATCAAAGATGCTGTTGGGGGAATGTATGATGTTGTAAGATCAAATATTATTTTTTCAAAATTTTATATTAATTATTTTAAACTTGAAAAATTAAATTATGTAATATTTTTTAAACATAATTAATAATAGAACAACAGAAATCTAAATACTTTATTTTATTACTTATGATATTTTAACATATTTGACTCGTAAACTAAGATTATTTCAATTATTTATATAAATATAAATAAATTAATTATTTTAATTGATTAATTTAAAATATTACAAATAAATAACTATAAAATTATTTATCAAAGTAAAATTATATTGTCTAGTTTGCGATGCTGTAATTGAAGCAGAAATAGATATTTATTTGAATAATTTTTATGTTTGTGAATGTGGATTTTGCACAAGCAGCTTTAATAAGTATTATGAAATTAGTGATTGTGATTTAGATGACAGTGAGCGCAGACATATAATACAAATGTATCAAAATGAATTTCTTGCTGAAACATTAATGAGCGATAAATTTAAAAACCAACTTGTTATTGATAAGCTAGTACGACAAGATCTTGAGATTAAAAAATCAAATTTAACACAAATATTTTTATTTTAGTTTAACAATTTAATTACAGAAAAATCTCGGCTGTAATCAAATGACGTGCATCAAATGTCAGGATCACTAGTGTTGATATATGGGTTATTTTTCTGGATATGATCACAATTGTAAAACTTAAATATATTACCCGTGATATCAATAATAATATATTTATCAATAAAATATTTTAAACTCATAAACGAATTAATTTTATATTTTTAATTATGTACTTGAAGAACTAAAGATTGTATTATTTGAGCTAGAATAATTATTAGAATTTGTTTTGATTATGTTGAATTTTCAAAAATAACTTACAAAAATATTTTTAATGTTAAAATTGATTAAAAATAAATAAAATATATAATTACTAAATTTCTACCCACTTTAGTACATGTACATATAAAGTAAGTTTAAGATTTATGTACTTAAACTTCGGGGGAATTGTATATTTATTTATAAAATGAGAAAAATGTAGTAATTGTAAATAAATTTTTTTCAAAAATTTAAGAAACAAAGGTTTAATAATTAATTATATTAAATGTTTGAAAACTATTCAAAAAATAAAATAGAGATAAGAAATCAATTGATTATAATAACATATTTTAGACTTAAAAATTTTTTCTATTGAAATTGTTTAAAATATTTGTTAAAAATAAAATATATTTGGATTAATTATATTTAAAATAAATTCAAAAATATTTTAAATGAGTTATGAAAGTGTAGTTAAATGGGTTTTCAATTGTTTAAATTAATATTTCTAAAAATTTAAATAGAAAGTCTTTTATTAGCTGTGGGTTTACTAGAAATCGCAAAAATAAAAATTTGTATTTAAAATTTCGGAATTTTGTAGAGTTTGCATAAATTAAGACAATTGACAATAATTTAAGATTAACCGATTATAAAGACAATGAAGATTTTGAATCAAAAGAAGTCGATAATTAGTTTTAGTTTTAGTTATATCTGGTCTTAGTTTTTATTAAATACTTTATCATTTAAATGATAAAGTATTTTTATTTGATATTTCTATTATCTTATTAAATTCCAATATTGTGTGCACTTCACTTGAAAAATATGATAAATTTTTTATTTCATTTGGTATACAATTTTCCGACGTATAAGATGTCTTTGATTAAAAAGTATAATGTTTTTTATTATAGCCCAATGGCCGAATTATTCGATCAAACTATTTATCATAATTATTGGTCAAATATTTACTTTCAAGAACTTAAATTAAGAATTAATAATCACAAAAAAAGTAATTTTATTTGTTAATAAATTTCGTTTAAGTTTTAGTTTAAGTATTTATTTTTGAAATTTTCTAATTATTATTGGTTTTTTGATTTTCTTCTTAAGATTCGCATATTTAAAAGTTTTGGTCCACTCGTTTGAATTATGATTTTTAAACGAAATATTTACTCAGCGGGGAGTTTGGTACTTTTCAGCTACAACAAACGAATGATGTAGGAATGAATGGCGCACGTTTTCTTTGGCGTGAAGATAGAAAGCCAAAAGATGCGCACTTGTACTGTCTTGGCCTAACGATTAGATTTTACTCTAAAGAAAATAAAAGCTATGCAATTGTTATTAAATGGAATTTAATTAATACCCCGACTTAATTGTTGAACACCGTAACGCATGAATTGGTTCATGCAATGCATAGGTGGCCGGCTATGCAAAAGAAACGGACTGCGGGCATAGCATTTCGTTTATGATGAAATTGTTGCGAATTGGCTAGAACATTATTTTAAAATTTCGCAACGTTTGCTCTCATTTAATTAATTTTAATAATTAATTTTAAAAATTGTATATATAGTTTTGTCTTTCTACCCCTCTTTATTATTCTTTTTAGTTAGAAATTCTTTCTTATTTAACATTAGATTATATTTCTTTCAATGCCTTTGAATTCTTGAATCCATGTTGACCCTATTGAAAACATTGAGTTAAAAATTTATAGGCATTGTTAGAAATATATTTTACATTTGAAATTATATAATAAACTTAATGTTAGTGAAGAAGACGAAGACGATGATGAAGACAAAGATAAAGACGAAAAAGTGCAATTTCTCGTAGAAAATATTACAATATCTGATAATTGATATTAAGATTTTTATTAATTAACTAATATTATTATTGCTATTATTATTATTATTATTATCATCATGATTATCATTAGTATCATTATTATTTTTGCCATTATTGCTATTAAAATCATTATTATAATTATTTAAAATAAAAATAAGCAAATTTAATGTTGATGTTTGTAACAATTTGTAATGTTATTAGCCATGTGTTCAATTGAACGACCACTCGCCCGCGCAACTCGTCATTAAACAAACGACTACTGATTACTTTTCGTTGCCAATCTGATCGTCTATTGAACGCTAACTAATATCCGAATTTAACAAACCGTAGTTATAATACGAAATAAAAATATATATTAAATTATAGTCATATATAACGAATCCTAGTTATAACCAAAAAATTTATTATAAACCAAGCTGTTAGTTATAAGCGGGTTGCACTGTATTAAGAATTTTTAGCAAAAATATTTTTATCGTTTTTGCAATTTCCAAAATAAATATATTAATTTTACTGAAACAAATTTTAACAGAAAATGTTAATTTTTACAGTTTATTGTCTATTTTAAAAATAATGAATTTAAAAAATTATAAATTTAAAAAATTATAATTAAATTTTCTCAAAATTTAATCAATGTTTTATTAATGCAAATCAATAATTTATTTTATTAGATAAGATTATATTTAAACTACTTTTGTATTAAAAATTTAATTATATGCTTACAATAATTTTATTTTTGCTGCCTTCGAAATTATATAAAAATTTTAAAAGGAATTCTAATTATTTATATTACAGTTTATTTTATAATATTTTATATATTTATTTTTATAACTTTACTATTGAAAATTAAAATTATATATTTTTAATAAGTTACTTATATATTTAAAATCATAAAAATTTTACTATTTTTTACATTGACAAATTTATTATTTATCTAATTTTTAAAACAATTTTTCAACTAATGGTATTGCAATTTTTATTTATAAAACTTTTCTCATTTAATTTTAATTTTAATATATTTATTTTTAAATGCATTTTTATAGTATAATTACATTAACCGAAATTATTATTATAATTTTTTTTAGATTAACTAAAAGCTGAATTAAATCAAAATGTGATTAAAATTCAAAAGCTTTATTTTAGTTTATTTTAGTAATATTTTAAATTTTGTTTAATTTAAAACAAATACAATTATATTTTAAGATTTAAATTATTTTAACTGTTTGCAATAGTTATAATAGTATAATATATAATATATGTAACATATAATAGTATAAGTATCTGACTATAATATTATTTTTGGTGCCCACGGCATATAAAAAAATAATAATAATTTTTAAAAACATTTTCTTATTAAATAAATATTTTTTTGTATTATGTCCGCCACTGGGGGCGTTTCGGAGGGTTTTTTGGTTGCTATTTTAAACTGTTTATACTATATGAAAAATAGTTTATTTAAATAAAACTTTTGAATTTTAAATTTAAATTTTAGTAAATTTTATATTACAGTTTATTTTCAAAAATTAAAATATATATAACTTATAAACTTATTCAGTAAAATTACAGTTTTTATTACTAGGATATAAACTGTAATTTTATAATCAAATTTTATAAATTATATATATTTATCTTATCTTCATTAAACTGTAATAGAAAACAAACTCAAATTTGTGTATAAAATTTAAATTTTTTAAGTATTTAATTTAATTTTTCTTAAAATAAAAGTTAAAAAATAATTAAACAAAAACCCCATTAAACGCCCCCAGTGGCGGCTATATTACAAATAACTATTATGTATATTATAAAATGTTTTTAAAAATAATTATTATTTTTCTATTTGCCGTGGGCACCAAAAATAAACTCATAGTGAGTAGAAATTTTAGTTATTTTTATAAATTTAATTTTGTCTGTTACAACTTATAATTTTTTATAACTATTTAAATTTTATCAAAGTGGAAAATTATTGATTTAATTCTTAACAATTAATTATTTTAATTTATTTTTTAAAATACAGAAAAATATTTTAGCAACCAAATAACAATGTGTTAAAATTATTTATTTAAAATAATTTAATTTTTTATGATTATTGTTGGAAGAAATTATTGTTATAAGTTGCAACTTGGTTATTAGTTTTTACACCACATGTGAATTATATTATATATAAAATTGTATAAAAATTTTATTTGCTTAAGTACATATCACAATTTGTAAAAAAGTAAGTAGATAAATAATAATTGGCAAATTAATATTTTACCAAAATTGTAATTATTAAAAATTTTATATTAATTTTGCAAAATAAAAATAAGTAATAATAAAATTAATAATATAAATTATATTTTATTTGAACTTAATTATTGCAAAATGAAAAATAAGATTTAAAAATATAAAACGATGTTGTTTATAAAATTAAAAACTATACAATATAATTTTTATTTAATTTAAATTATTTTTTGTTATTGATTTAAAAATAATTATGTTACAAAATTCTGTATTTAAAAATTAAAAACTGTATTTAAATTTCAAACTTAAATTGCATCATTACAAATTAATAAAAATAAATTGTTTTGGACCCGTTTAAAGATCCCAATTATTTATTTACAATTTTGCGTTTTTCTAAAAATATAAATTAATCAAAATTTTGTTTTGATTTAAATATTTTCAAATATATTTCAGAATTTGTTTTGTCCATTTATATTTTTTAAATATTTATTTCAAAAAAACACATTTGTAAATTAGCCAACATTATCCTAATATAATAAAACATTGTTTTTAAATATATAAAAATATATGTATTAATTATAAACGCCTATTCAAATGTAGCAAATTTTAAAATTACTGTTATTTTAAATTGCAACAATTACAAACAATAGTAATTTATGGCTTAAAACAAATTAAGTAAAATTCTAATTAACTATAAAAAGTTACGAATAATTTGTAGTTAATATATATAACGAAATGTATTACGCAGAACAAAAATTTCAGGTAACAGATAAAAAGATAATGATTAAGAATAGTTTGCCAATATCGATAATTTTTTGAAAAATTAAAATTAGTTATTTATTTTTAAAATATCAAATTTTGTTTATCTATTTAAAAAATTAATTTAGATTTATTTTTAAAATATAATTCTTAAATATTGAGATTATTATTTTATTTAATTAATTGATATTTATAAATTATAACTTATTTATATATATTTTGATTATATAACTATTCCGGAATATATATATATCAAATGATTCATTATATCATATATATATCATATGTGTGATCATTAATCTAAATCGAAGTAATAGAAATAACTGCATTCTAGACCATATCATTGTACGGATTAATAAGTCTAAATTAAAATTTAATTAACTAATGTTTTGCAATTTAAAACGTAAAATTTAACATGTATAATCTAATATATTATTAGTACGCTTAAGCGTGAGTCTCATTTCTCTCTTATTTCTTTCTTATTTGTGATGCAATAGTAATTTATCCAATAAATTACAATTTCAATATAAATTAAACAAAATTGAATTAAAAATAAATTTTTAATTTAAAATTTTAATAAATAACAATAAATTGATTCAATTATCATCTGATGGCAGAAATGTTTTCAGATCTCTGCTAATTGATCTAATTATTATCTGATGCAAAAATAAAATTTAATATTAAAAAAATAATATGAATTAGTATTAAAATTGATATTGAAATAAATAAATTATAATTGTAAAATTTTATAATTTAGCTTGCTATAATTATTATGTAATAGCGAATATATTGTATATGCACTTGATGGAAAATATGTCTACTACATTGCTTTTTTCAAATACATATGATTTTTTGTATAATAATATAACAAAAATATTTGTATTAATTAATTGTTAATAGATAAAAATATTTAAATTTTTTCGAATTAAACACAAAGTTAAATTTTTAGTTTAATCTTAATGGCATCATCGTCCAAATTTAATATTAAAATATATAAATATTATATAAAATATAATTTTGTATTTTTCTTCCAGTTGATAAACTTTAAATTTTATTTTTAAAATATAATTATTTAGTTAACACTCCTAACTAGTAAGAGTAGAGTATTTTTATTCATAAAATTATTTGCTTAAATTTTTTTTATCAAAACAACAAATAAATATTGCAAAAATTGTATATAAAAATTTACAAAAAAATTATATTAAATTATATTTTATACATCTAAACATAGAAATAAAATTAATCATTTTTTAAATAATAATTTACAATATTATTTTTATTAAATGCAAATTTATTTTACCCCACATGGCTAAGCCCGCTACTGCAGTTCACCGGACATAAAAATTTTCTACACAAGCTTTAAAGCATTTAATTTATAAATTTCTAACATTTAACAATTTGTAAAATAAATTTTTGCAAATAATAAAAATTAGATTACATTGTATAATAAGTTTTTTTAAATACAATAACTATTTATATTAAAATTAAAAATTTTATCCAATTAGTCGAAATAGTTTTAAGTCAAAATTAAATTTCAAATTTAAATAAATTAATAATATAGATTTACAAAAATAAATTTAATTTTTATAATTTTATATAAATTACAATATAATTTATCTGTTTTAAAAATTTTTACAAATTGCAATTTATTTGATAAAAAAACTATTAAAGTTTTCTGTTATGCCAATTTTAAATTTTAATATTTATTGATATAATTATTCAAAAATTATTTTAATAATTACAGTTTATTAATTAGTAATTTTTCGAAATTAATTAAAATATTTTTTTCCATAATGATGATAATGATAAGAATGATTAATAATGAATAGATAATAATAAGTATAAATGCAATCGTTCTAGTAATTATGATTATTTTTTGTTGTTTGTTTTTATAATTAAATTTATTTGTTATAATTGAATTTTATAAAAATTAAATTATTGCACATCGGCTGATTAATAAATAAAAATCATAATAATTAAAAAGTCGGCTCATCTAAGGGTATCAGGGATAGAATTTGTTTAAAAACGTTTAAACTTTTATATATTTATAACGAAATATTTCCTAAGCTAACTGGATTTAAACCGGATTAAACACTAGTTTAGCAAAATTTTTCTAATATTGTTAAAAATCCATCCAAAACCTGGTTTACGTAAACAAATATGAATAACATCTCTTATCAATTTTCGATATAACCATTTTTTTAGTTTGCACTTCTGGTAAAATAAAACTTCCAAAGTGAAGTTGTGATCCAATATAGGATTTCCGTTTTTATCTAGTATATTTTCAAAACTAAATAAAAAAATATTTAATTTAAGACATCAATAAAATATGTACAAGTTATATATATATCCCTTTAAATAATTAAAATTGAATATTACTTGATAAATAAAAAACATAACATATTTTTCGAACTCTATTTAATCAGGCCAAAAAATTTAGGATTTAGCAATTCCCTAACAAAATAATAACGTAAAATATTAATTTGTTTATTTCTAACAAGTAAACAAAGCTGTACGAAAATTTTGATAGAATATTATCGCTATACGTTTAGTAATATTTAAGTTAGCACTGACGTCAGCTTTAAAGCCTCAATGAGTGCTAAAGTATAGAGAGCATATTCTATCAATATATTCGTTCAACTTTATTTAAGTAAACATTAAATATAAACAAAGTTAAATGTATCTCAACTTTGATGGCCATTGCAAATATATTGTTTTTGTATGCTTAGGAAATGATATAAAGTGTTAATTAACTTTTTGTTAACTATGAAATGTATACAACTCTAAATATAAATAAATGAGTAAACAAGTAAATATAAAACGATATTTATCTTTAAAATGTAAAATCTTTCAGATAAATGTTAGAGAATTTAACTTGCATAAATCTGAAATACTCTAGATAAAAACGGAAATCCGGTATACGGCTATGATGCGTTTAAAACAAACATATAGTCGTTCTCAAAACTAAATTTATTGATTTTTAATTTTTAACTTAACATTTCTAGCATATATTTTTAAATTAAATATAAAGATACATTTAAGTACACATATTTAGACACTTTTATTTTTGAATAATCATTATAATAATAATAAAAATAACAATAACCTAATGAAATAATTATTTAAATTTTAGATAAATTGTATTTGTCCCAGTTGTCTAGTATTTACATTAAATCTACATTTAATTTAACTGAAATAAATAAACCGTTATTTTATATATATTTTAAACTATTTTTAAATAATTAATTTTTTTGTTTACAACATTAAAATGATAATAAAAATAATTAGTAAATATATAATTAAATAAAATTTAAATTATATGTAAATACCAATTGAAAAACTTTATTATATATAAATTAAATTAATTTTTTAAATTATAATTATTAATTTTTAGTGAAATTATTAATTGTTAAATTTTATTTGTCTCAATTCTTTCCATTATAAAATATTTTGAAATTAAATTTTGTAAAATATATTTTTTATTAATAAAAATATTTTAAATGTTTTTAATTTGTTTACTAATTTTTATTAAAAAACTGTATAAAATATAATATTTATATTATATTATTATGAATATTAGAAACTAATCTTTCTTTTCCAAAAACAAACAATATTTAATTGTTAATATAATTTTATAAAATAATTTAAATATTTACAGTATATAATTAAAAATATTTTATATAACTCATTTATAAAAATTAAATAAATGAACTATTACATTTAATAATTCTAACTTATCATGGTTTTATTTATGATAAATTTTTAAATATAAAAACATAATAAAGAGTAAAAATTTTTAATTGACAAAAACCACGAAATATTGTGCTTTTTGTGCTGCTTTTGGGCTCTACTAAAACCCGAATATTTAATCCTGCGGTCGGGTGTATAACACTACGCAATTACATTACTGAATGCATTGGTCTTGAGCAGAGATCGAAAATGTCGGGCGATAGAAGCGGGTGGTCAGGAGAAAATTTTTTTTTAAAAGTTTGACCAAAAACTTAGGGGGGATTAGGGAGGGGATTTTTCACAAAACGTTTAAAAAACTATATATTTATAATGAAATTTTGCCTAATTTAAATAGATTTAAACTGGATTTAAACTAAATTCCAATTATAAATTTTTAAAGTGAGATAACAAAAAAACTCTCATTTCGAATTAAAATCTAATTTGATATTTCTATTAAGGATAATAAACTAAATTAATTTTGAAATTTTGAGGAACGTGGCATAAAATTTATAAAAAGTAGGCGTGGTAAAAAAAGTAGGTTAAGCCAAAAGTGTAATGGGCTTTTTTGATTCATTTTGTATACTGATTGTTAATTTGTAAGTATCTATGCTTAAAGTCAATTTCCCGTACAGCTCCACTTGTGCCCTGTATTGATATTAAAATTAAATAATAGAAACTTTTCAAATAAACTGTCAGCAGGTTTATTACTGCGAGCTACAGATAGACAGTTAGGCCTAGCTTTAATTAAAAATATAAAATTGTAGAAGTTTGACTAGAATGTTAAGAATTGACTAGGAATGACTAATACATGACGGTTTGAGCTATGTAATGACTAGTTATAGATTAGCAATATATTGAAAACTACTAATGCCGATCTGCACTCACTTAACTTTTTGCTTTGCTTTGCTTTCTATTGTTTTGATATAAAAAATTATTTAATGTATTAAAAGTAATGTTTATTTTAAATAAATAATTTATATTTAATTTAGTCTAACTTCGGTTAATATTAGTAATACTTTCAAATCGTGCCTACAATATATATTTTAATATTTTTACAATTCATATAACTTATTATATAATGTCGATCAAAATTGAAAAGCATGATCTTAATATATTTTTGTAAGCTTTGCCAACGTTTTTGTGCAAATTTTAAAAATATTCATTACCGTTTTCGGCGCCTAGTTATTTAAAAATTTCAAATATAAAATTTTTATCCTTTAGAATATGACAATCTAAAATAAAAATTCGTACAATTACACAAAACATAAAATCAATCCATATTGGAAAAATAAATATATATATTTATTTGAATATGTAAATATAAATAGTTATAATCATAGTAATTAAAATAATATCGATATAAAAATATAAATATTAAAAAAAATTTAATTTTTAATAAAATATATTTTTTTCATAATAATATTAGCTTGCAAATTTGTAATTTTATATTTATTTTAGAATTAATAATTTTTAACAGTTTTTGTTACATCTAAATGTTTAAAACATTAAAAATTTAAAATTAAAAAACAAAATATGTTTAATTATTTAAAAATATATTTATAAATTAATACAAATTAAAATTTTAAAACAAAATAAAACAATTGTAATTTAAAAATTTTTTATATTTAAAATTTATTTATATTATAGTATTTATCTTATTATATCCATTTGTATTTTATTATCTGCCAATAAACAATAATTTTTAATATAAGATTTTATAATATTATTTTAATAATTGTCATAATAAACAATAATTAAATAATTAAAAAATGTATTTTGACTAAATATTTTTTCATTTTTTAAATTTTATATTTACAGATTTCATTATATTTAAAAAATTATTAAATTGAATTATAATTTTTTATAATTTAAAAAAATTTAATAAGATAATTAATTAGTAATTGTAATAAATTTTCTTTAAACAATCGATAAATAAATTTGAATGTATAAATTTTAATTGTCATATATTTATATAAAATTAATTTGTAAAGTGTAAATTAATTAAAATTACACTACATTTAAAAAGCAATACCAATTTATAATTTATATCAAATGTAAACTGTCAATTAATTATAAAAATTCTATTTTATAATTGAAATACAATAATAATTTATTAATGGTCCTGTATAATCGAATGGCTAATTAATTTTAAACATTTATTATTATTTTTTTATTTTAATACAAAAATTATCTATTATTTTAAATATATCATTACTTTTTAATATGATCAGGTTTAAAATCGGAAATCAAAAATAAAAATACAATAAGAAGTGTTTGCTACATTATTCGTTCTGTTTTTAATGTTATACTTTATACGTAGCTTATTAGAACGTGTAAAACAGATTTATAGTTAATTTGCAAATCATTTACGTTTAATGTTTTTGATCTAAAAAATAATGCTTAAAAATTATAATAATTTTTAAAAATATAAATTAAGTTTTAATAAACAACATATAAATTATTAAAAGAATTTCAACTGTAGAATCAATAACATTAAATTTCCAAAAAATGATTGTTTACTTAAATAGACCGCAAAACTTCAAAATTTTAAAGCTATCACATTTTATTTTATTAGTCAGAAAAATATATATTTATAAAAATTTGGAAACATGATCGAAACAATGCAATTGTGATTTTTATATTGTAAAATGTAATTGTTAAAAATTTATCGATTCAATTTTATCTAAACTTCAAAACCAATTTGCAGTAACTCATAAATTCAGTTACGTTTCGTAATTATCTTAATTCAGCCTATATTTTTATTTATTACAAAAACTTCATATTAATAAATTACTATAAACTAAAGTGAAAAATTAATTTTTGCTCGAATCTTTAGTTTATTATTCCCCACAATTAAACAAACAAGTTCAAATTTAACTTTCCATTTTTAAATTTTTTACAATTAAATTAAAATTGAAAATCAAAATAATCACATTATATCAAATAATTTAAAATTTTTCAAATTAACATTTTTGGGCTATATTTGTTTTATAAAATAAAATTTTAATTTAAAATTTGTTATTTAATTATTTATTTAATATTTTTAATATATTAATTAAATAAATTGAGATTTAAATAGTCACTCAAAAAGTATATAAAAATCATTTAACTTTAAAGCTTGTATTTTAAGTATTTGACATAAATACATTAAAATTAAAAATATTTTAATATCTAATTAATTTTATTTTATAATAATTTTAAATTTTTGCAATATATTTGTTAAATAAATGTAAAACATTTATTGAAAATAAGATTCTTAGTGTTTTTTGCTAACCAAAACAATATTTTAATTTTATCTGGTATATAATTTTTAAAATAATTATATTTATTACAGTTTATTTTTTATTTAAATAAATAAGTTATTAATATTATATTAAACTATATTTAGACAGATTTTATATTAGAATATGCATCTTATTAAACAAATCTAAAATGCAAAATAATTTGTAAATTTATTTGTTATTTATAAATTCTTTAAAAATAAATATACAAATTTTTTATTACCTTAATATACAATTAATAAATAAAAAAATTAAAATATGCAATTAGGCATTGAATCACTTTGAGATTTAATAAATATTAATACAATTTTTCCCAATCTTTATGAATAGATATAATTAGTTTATTAGTCGTTTAATATTGCTTATCATTTGAATTTATTTGCTAACTAAGTTACACCAGACGTTTTTAAAAATAATCAATTTAGCTCAGAGTAATGTTTTTCAATCTCAACCACTCAGTAACTATATTTCACTTATAAATTGATGGATTATCTTGTTGTAAAAACTAATTATTTTTTTATATATATTTTTAAAAATGTTGTCATATAATTATTTAATGTTTTTAAATTGTAAATACTTTTCAATGTCTGTTCTACATTTACAATTTTGATTTTGTCACATTAATCAACCACCGTCCAAATAATACACTTATTCTTGCTGCTCTTTTTAAAAAACACTAATTTTCATGTCCTAAGTTTGCCCAATAAAACTTATAGTCATCAGATCTTTAAAAATTAAAAATTTTTCGTTCGTAGAAAGTACATTGGTTTACTTTATTGAACATCTGATGTAATTCTTTATTCATTTAAATCAAATCAATATATTTAAAAAGCAAGTGTAAATTATTCATTAAAAATAAATTTGTCTGTTAAATTTTAAAAAAACAAAATTTTAATTTTAAAGTAAATATAATTTAATTAAATATTTAAAATTTTACAATTTTACAATTTATGGTTTATTCAAAAAATTATTTTATTATCAATTATGATTAATTGAATTTAATTTAATACATAATAAATTTCTAAATATATTAGTTGCAAATACAAATAACAGATATTTCATCTTTTAGTTTATTTGTTAAACTACTTTTAAAATTTTAAAAACAAAGCGCTTACTTTGCATAAATAAAATTTTATATTATAATTGTTTTTGAAATTTAAAAAAATAAATAAAAAACAAAAATATACAAATTTATAAAAACTTTTAAAATATTATTTAAATATAATAATTAAAAATATAATTGAAGATCTATGATTCCAAAATAAAATAATAAGTTATGAATTTTAGTAAAAAAAAATTATTATTACAGTTTATTGTTTATTTAATAAAATATATTTTGTTTAAACAATTAATAAATAAATTTAAATGCGTAAATTGTAATTGTTGTATTTTATAAATAAAATTAATTTGTAAAATGTAATTCAATTAAAATTAGACTATATTTAAAAAACAATACTAATTTATCTTTTACGTGAATAACTTAAACTAAATGTAAACTGTTAATTGATTATAAAAGAACAAATTTATTATTCAGATACAATAAAGGATTAATTATGGCTGATTCGGATGTTCAAAAATTAATTTTAAAAATTTATTATTATTTTTATTTTTCCTTTTTTTTAATTTTAATACTAAAATTATTTATTATTTTAAATATATCATTATTTTTTAATATAATCAGACTTAAAATCTGAATTCAAAAATAAAATTGCAGGAAATAGTGTTTGTAACATTATTTTAACAGGTTTTTAATGTTATATTTCAGAAGTAACTCATTGGAACCTTAAAACTGATCCATGGTTAATTTGCAAATCATTTACTTTTATTGTTTTTGATCAAAAATAAATAGCTTAACAATTTTAGTAATTTGTTGTAATATAAAATATGTATTGATTAACGACATATAAATTTTTAAAAGAATTACCGCTGTAGAATCAATAACCGTAAATTTTCAAAAAATTAAAGTTTATTTAAATAGACCGTAAAACCGCAAAATTTTAAAGCTATCACAATTTAATTCATTATTCGGAGAAATATATATTTATAAAAATTTTAAACTAATGTTTGAAACAATGCAATTATAATTTCTCAATTGTAAGATATAATTGTTAAATATTTAACAATTTAATGTAATCTAAATTTCCTAACCAATTTACGTTCATAAATTCAGTTATATTTCTTAATTAACTTAATTCAGCTTATATTCGCTTATTACAAAAACTTCATAAAAATAGATGGGCAACACTATTTCGACTACCAAACTACCAAAACTACCGTAAAATATCATAAACTACCGTAAGATAGTAAAACTACCGGCAAACTACTACAAACTAGCGTAAAATAGTGAAACTACCGGCAAACTACTATAAACTACCGTAAACTACCAAAACTACCATAAAATAGTAAAACTACCGGCAAACTACTACAAATTACCGTAAACTACCTAAACTACCGCAAAATAGTGAAACTACCGGCAAACTACTACAAACTACCGTAAACTACCTAAACTACCGTAAAATAATGAAACTATTGGCAAACTACTACAAACTACCGTAAACTACCTAAACTACCGTAAAATAATGAAACTACCGGCAAACTACTACAAACTACCGTAAACTACCTAAACTACCGTAAAATAATGAAACTATTGGCAAACTACTACAAACTACCGTAAACTACCTAAACTACCGTAAAATAATGAAACTACCGGCAAACTACTACAAACTACCGTAAACTACCTAAACTACCGTAAAATAGTGAAACTACCGGCAAACTACTACAAAGTACCGTAAAATAACGAAACTACCGGCAAACTACTAAAAACTACCGTAAAATAGTAAAACTTACGGCAAACTACTAAAAACTACCTTAAATTACCTAAACTACCTTAAAATAATAAAACTACCGGCAAACTACTACAAACTAGCGTAAAATAGTGAAACTACCGGCAAACTACTACAAACTACCGTAAACTACCTAAATTACCGTAAAATAGTGAAACTACCCGCAAATTACTGCAAACTAACGTAAACTACCAAAACTACCGCAAACTACCTAAACTACCGTAAAATAGTGAAACTACCGGCAAACTACTACAAACTACTATAAACTATCTAAACTACCGCAAAATAGTAAAACTACCGACAAATTACTACAAACTACCATAAACTACCTAAACTACCGTAAAATAGTATAACTACCGGCAAACTACTACAAACTACCGTAAACTACCAAAACTACCATAAAATAGTAAAACTACCGGCAAACTACT